>KN885002.1:59500-75151 GCA_000934455.1 Apostichopus parvimensis | reverse complement strand
GGCTATAAATAGGCTGACCAAATTATGTAAGATTCTTTAGCTGTGTAAATGACTTTATTTCCTGGCTTACCTGTCTCCTGACAACCTCAGCACTCTACCATGTCCTAGAATGAACCTTTAAACAGTTTACACCTTTGTGCTCATTTGAACTATCTGAGTTATATTGTGTGTAAAATAAAATACCATTTTGTACCAGTTATGATTGATCCCCTGGTTTTCAAATGAGTGTGATCCTCAGCTATGATTAAACCAGGGAGTTGTTCCATAACAACTCACTGATTAAACTCTACTGCCAGTACTGTTTGTCATATCAAAACTTTGTCAAGAATGTTGCGTAACTACCCCCAGGGCTTTCCGATGGTTATGATGGGATTACAAACCTGGTATTGAGGTTGTGCAGCAGTATCAGAAGGTATCAAGTACCAAATACCAATTGATTCAGAGAACTCACTTATTTATCAACTCTCCACTGGAGTGGAAAAACTGAAAGTTGTTTTTCAAGTTTTCTCAATTCACATGAAATGAAAAGCTGAGCTCTATGGGAAGCAGTGTACCAAAGTAAGATGGGATATTTGGAAGGAAATCTGGAAATCCTAAGAAAGAGAACTGTAGTTTGATTCTTTATTCTGTATTTCAGCAAGTGTGAGCAGAATAGTATACAGAAATACATGTTTTATTGTTTTTTGTAAGACAGTGGAGTTGTGGGTGAGCAATCAGCTACTCTGAACCTGAAATCAACCATTTTTTTCTGATCCTTTATTTAAGGGTTTTTTATGTGAAATTGGCAGTCCCTACAGATATATTCCATGGAAAGGTACCTACTCAAAGATTTGTTAAGAAAAAAGTTCACATTAATCGTAGAAATAAGAGAGGTCTTTTCAACATCTGAATCTCTCTTTTGTGTAGTTATCCAGAAAGCAACTAACATATTAGCCATTAAAGGGCTTGTCTGCAAATCATGCATTTCAATTTGTTTGTCGTTAATCCAGCCTTCAAATGCTACTTTTGATTGTCCAGAAGTACGAATTTAATTAAAACATTGAGTCATAATGCCGGTGATGCAATTAATACTTTCCGGTAGTGAAATTCTCTCAGTTGTTTCAACGGTTTCTAGGAGATGCTGACCACAAGATGTTGAGTAATCTTAAAATACCAGTCTGTGCTGTTCCCTGTAAAACTCGTGCAAATTTAAGACTTTGCACTCAAAATTAAGTGACTGCAATGAGCTCAGTGCTGAAAATATAGCTCTGACATCATCGGAAAGTGAGAAGACATATATGTGGATGAACTTTGTACCTACAGCAATGACTGTATAATGCTGGTACGAAGAAGCTCTGTAAAATCTGAACTTAGTTTTAGTCATTGTTTACCTAAAGATCTTTTCTTATATCTTTGTGATTCTTACCAAAGCTTTTCATAAATATACCACGTGCCTGACAAAAGATGTCTTCTGTGGTTTTATCACTCACCAGAGAGGGAATAAACTTCCCCTATCTGTGGTTGCAAAGAATTATACAAACCAGTTTGTTTGTTATTGTTGTTGCTGCTTATTGCTTTAAGTTAGTTCTGGCTTATGCTGGTTGGTGAGTATGACTCATCCTTGTTAATATCCTTCTGTGTCTACAAACGACCTCCCATGGTTGGCTGTGTTACAGCAGCTCTGATGATCAGCAGTTCTGCAGCAGTAATTATTCACTGGTACTCTGTCCACTGATTGGGATACACACACATTGATACTATTCTGTGGTGGTAATATCCAAGTTATTCTCTTCGGCCAGATTGTGGGTCAGTGTTGGAAGTAACTTTTTCTGGCAAGGAAGCTTAACAACGGATCAAGGAGAATAGGAAAGGATTTTTAGCATTTAAAAAAAAAACAGGTTATATTTTATCCAACAGAGGGAATATTTTTCTTGAAATACCTGAATTGTTTTTGTCACTGAGGAGCTAATATGGAAGACTATTGATACTTCTTACAATTCTTTTGGCTTCTTAATAATACCATAGTTTTGGTTTGATGTTTTTGGGAATGGTTTGATCGAAAAAAAACTTGGACGCAAGGAATATTCGACATTTTTTGGGGTGACTCAACAATTTGGCATTGTTAAGTGAGAGTGTTATTAGTGATTGGGTATGCCAGGTCTCAAGTATACCCATATATCTTGTCAGTAAGCAGTGGGCTTTAATTCTATGTGGATCTTCAGAACATCATATTACAGGAGTATTGGAAGCTGTGCTTGTGTTGTTTAGTTATGAGGTATTCAGACTAAGCAGAAAACTCTAGGAAAGTCTCTTTTGAAGAAGAGAAGTTGTTTCTTTTGGAAGATAAACCGGACAGTCGGTCAGTTGCATTCATGACCATTGATAGGATTCGTGAGTGGAGTACCAACCACGGCGGTGCTGTCCTGTCCGTAACGGATTTATGTCAAGGCTGCCATGTACGCAGACGGAAGCACATTGTTCTGACCATGCGAGAAAAAACCAAAAAGCGATTTAATGCTGGTCTTAAGGGTCTCGTGGCCGGCATTAAACCCAGAGAGTTCAAATGCAGGAAAATGACCCAAACTCCAGGTTCGTGTTAAGTTGTTCTTGGAATTTTGACCGAAGTGTTGAATGATTTATCATATTTGTCACATTTACTTTGTGTGTAATTTGTTGTTATAATCCAGTACATCACTCTAAAGTCTAAAATGTGTCATGGTAGATCTTGTAGTCTGGTTTCACAGATTAGCTGAGTATTCCTAAAGAAAAATGGTTTAAAAGTTGAATGTAAACTTGACAAGGATTGCCAAATTCTCTCTCACGTGGATGCTTGAAGCATTTATAGCTCAGACTAAATTTGAGACTAATACAGTCTGTAACTTCAACTTTCTCAGTATTTTGGTATTGCAAGTTCTAGAATGCTACAAACTAGTGTCAGTTCTCTCTTATATGCTTCTGTATTGCCCAGTATTTTATTCAGAAACTTGTCTTAGCATAACTTTTTTATGTACTATGCATTTGTGCATCTTTTTGCATGGTACATCCTACATAGTATTGCCCAATGTGTGTATTTGTAAGGATTGCTATGTACCATGGGTATAACTTGAATTCACAGTGACAAATAGGAAACCCGTTTCTGAGTCAAGATTACAGCACAGGAACTTGGTGTACTCCAGGAAACTACTAACTAGTTAATATCAATTTCAATTATGGTTGACCCAAGATAATCTTTGTTCAAGATAAACATGATCAGGCCATGAATACAAGCTCTGATCTCTGATTTAGGAACCAAGCCCAGCAAAACAAATTTGTTACTTTCAGGTTTGGTGTTATATAAAAAAGTATTATTGAGGATTGATCAATGTTGTGTAGTTACCTGTCTTTGAAAAATTGTTACAAGTTGTTAATTTGTAAATTGAAATTGATATCTGAGCAAATTTCAGTTCAGTTATAGATCATTAGTGCCGCACCCTGCCTCCCGCCCTCCCACCTTCCCACCCTCCCACACCTCGATAAATCTTGAATCTTCTTAAGCCTTTCTTCATTGCCTTTCTAGACTTGAATTTCTACGTGAAGCCTGTAATTATTATATAACAATCATCAAATCTATGGATTGAACTAAATCTGTGATTTTTTGTTGTTGATATTCTGTAAGAATACTCTCCTCGACACATTTATGTCAGTTATATTTGTGTTATTTTGATGATTTTTAAGTCCACTTCCTGAATGGGAATCACTTGGTTATGAGCTTCTTCTCTTTGTGAGCCAAAATTACATTGCAAAAACATCTCGGGACTAATGCCAATAAGTAAAAAGTGAAGGTTATGAAAAGAACAAGCACAAATTAAGCCTTCAGAATCTCATGGCCTGATGGTTTTCTCATCGTAAAGCTGTTTGTTCGACCGAGCAAGTCCAGATCTAGGACTGTCTGAAAATGTCTTGAGAAGTAGAGGCTATGGAGATTTAGCTAGAGATACTTCTTTTTAAATTTTTTCCTCCTGTTATGTGCCCAGGGAGATCTTTTTCCCTCACTCTAGTTATACTGATTCATAGCTATACATTTTAAGTAGTAGCTTGGTGCATTAGTTACACCTAACAAACTCAGTATATGGAGATAGATAAAGTATATAACTATTAATATTTCTATATCTAGAGATAACCATAAATTTCAATACCTAACAAATACCCTTGGTTTTACATACACAACTTCTTCCTTTTTCTAAAATTGATTTTGTCATTGTGTTAGAAGCATGTGAGATTCTGCTGTTTAATAATGAGGGCATAATAGGCCATTTTCTGACACACAAAAGGACTTTGAAGTGGAATTCTCAGCTGAGGTGTAACCCATAGAGTGACTCATTGGCTTGCATGCAATACTCACAGTGTGTTAACTACTCACACCACAGTTTTGTTTCTTCGACCCTTGACCCTAATAGAAACTGATTCACCAACTTGTGGTCTGCTGTGGGAATATTGTTGTAAGAATCATGTGTGAATTCATACTAGCTGCATGGCCTATGAGATCATCAGAACCATTCTTTCAAAGGTTTTATGTGCATGGTAGTGTAATGGAGTATAACTAGCTGGATATTCACTTCTTACAGTATAATATGGGATTGATAATTATATCCTGCATGAAAAGTGAAATCACAACACATGGTCCAGAATAGTTACTAGTCAATGAATGTACTTTTGCAGTCATTTTATGATTGTTTCATAGGTAAACCTGTGTTATCAATTTTAAAAGCTGGTGTAGTGGTTACATCTCTATGTTCCAACGTCTCTTTGTTCCGACGTTCCATTTTTTCAGACCCAAATTTGTTTAAATTAAGTCCCCCCCAAAAAAATTTGGTCCGAAAAAGTTGAGTCCCCCAAAAATAGTTGGGTCCGAAAAATTTGGGTCCAAAAAATTGAGTCCCCCCAAAAAATTGGGGTCACAAAACTAGTTTTCTTGGTACAAACAAATTTTTGGATAGAAAAAAAAATGCTCCGAATTTTTACTTTTTGTCGGAACATAGAGACGTCGGAACATAGGGATGTCACCGGTGTAGTATATAATCTACTATTTGCAGTCAACATGTTGTGAAATACCAATCCAGGGTATGCTGTATAATAAAACTGAAACCATTTGAAGAATCTTTTGTAATGCAAAAAGCATTCATTTCAGTCTCATTGGACTCTTTTGAAACAAATGCTTTTTATTATCGAACTGGTGGGTCTTGTATCTTCTGATTAAGTGACATTAGTCATATTAGAATAGATGATGAGTAAATTTAAATCTTATCATAGATAAGATTGATTTAATTGGATGATTCATTCTTACATGATTAAACACAAACAATATCTAAAATAATAGTCACACTTTCAAGTACAGTCATGAGGGAAAATATTTATTGTGAATGAAGATTATAGAAAACATACAATGGAAGCATAATTGGCTATAGAGCATTCCACCAAAAGCCATTGTTAAATACTCACATTGCATGCCAACAACTCTGTAATCTGACTACAAATTACTTAAAAAATGGGCTGGAAGGAGTCCTAGCTTATCATAATGTATTAGAGGGTGTTTCCAAACTGATTGAATTACACATTTGTTTTGATAAAGGTGCGAGACAATGTGAACGTTTGGTTCAAGTTAGCTGGTGGGTGTTATATGGACCATATAAAGCATTTGTATTACAGGGTATAAGTGGTTCAAATTTATGGCCTTCCATTTATGATTCTATACTTACTATTAATTTTTAATCAAGTACTGTCACTTAAATCAATTTTTAATCAAGTTTTTTATTAGGTGTTAGGACTGAATTTCTATTAACAAATCTATTTGGTTGAAATCACACTTTGATTGAATAACATTGTAGGATGAGATTAACATCATAAGATTTAAATATTATTATTCACTGTATTGTCTTATGTAATAACGATGGTTCATCTGCCACAATAGAATAACTCAGTACAGCAGGATAACTAGTACACAGTAACACAGTGTACACAGTACACAGTAACTGCCACAGTACGATAACCCAGTACAGCAGGATAACTAGTACACAGTGTACACAGTAACACAGTGTACACAGTAACTGCCACAGTAACCCAGTACAGCAGGATAACTAGTACACAGTGTACACAGTAACACAGTGTACACAGTAACTGCCACAGTACGATAACCCAGTACAGCAGGATAACTAGTACACAGTGTACACAGTAACACAGTGTACACAGTAACTGCCACAGTACGATAACCCAGTACAGCAGGATAACTAGTACACAGTAACACAGTGTACACAGTAACTGCCACAGTACGATAACCCAGTACAGCAGGATAACTAGTACACAGTAACACAGTGTACACAATACACAGTAACTGCCACAGTACGATACCCAGTACAGCAGGATAACTAGTACAAAGTAACACAGTGTACACAGTGTACACAGTAACTGCCACAGTAGGATAACCCAGTCATCAGGATAACTAGTACAAAGAAATTGCCACAGTAGGATAACCCAGTGCAGCAATCCTAAATAGTTTGAGAGTACAGTGGGTCATCTCAGTAGAGACAAAACTTAATAGTTTCAATGATACAGTTTGTTTTCCCATAGCCAATTAGATAATATATTTATTAATCATAATTAATCAAGCAGACAACAGATTGGAAACAGTGAACTGTACCATCTGCATCCTACTTTACAAAATTGAAATATTGCTGGTCAGCGATGCCATATACTCTAGAAGCTTGCATACTTGTGCAGTACTGCTTTGTCACTAATACTAACTCAAACCTGTCTGTAGTGATCATCTTGGAAGCATAAATACTCTTTGAGATTAGTCTAAAAAGCAACTACATGCAACCTCTGGTTCTTAAAGCCAGAGCTATTTATTACCTCTTAACAAACTTGGTGTCCTTTCTTCTCTTACACAGGTGGTTTTGAAGCCTTTCAATCATGTTTTCCGTACTTATGTGAGACCCAGGACAAGTCCAAGTGTCCAACCATAGCTCAACTGTCTCAACCATGTCTCCCAATCACCAGTATAGGTCCTACAAAAGTGCTGAGTCATCTATACCTAGGTTCACAACAAGATGTCTTGGATGAAAACCTCCTGCAGAAAAATGGTATCAACTACGTGCTGAACATTAGTAAGACTTGCCCCGCCCCATCGTACATTCCAGCCAATCACTTCCTCCGGATACCGGTCAAGGATAATTACGGCGAGACGATTCTTTCTTGGTTAGATGATGCCATTCAGTTCATAGGTAAGTTCAGATTGTCGTAGAGTAAGTTAGGTCATGAAAAGTAAGAAACCCCAAAGCTAACTCACTTTTAGAAATAGTTGGTATTTCTCGTTAACTTAATGATATTTCTTCTCTAAATGTAGTTAGACAACCTTTAATTTGTCAGCTGATTAACAAATATTGATTAGTCAATAATTACTGATTGCATTTACAAGCATATCAGCTGTTATTAATGTGCTTATTTCAGCCCTATAAATGATCTGAAACAAGAATTGTACTCAATGTCATATCTGGAGGGACGTGCAGAAATTGAACATTTTGTAAGAAACATGGAACTCCGAAAAACTCTGTCAGAAAATGTTTAGACCATGTGTACTTTGATACAAAAACAAAAGGTACAAATCCCAGATCTTTATTTGAGCAGTATTCCTGTTGTTTGCTTAATATCCCTCTTGCCAAATCATCACAATTTTGCATTGAAAATATCCTTCTGTTAAATATAGACAAACAATTTGAACGTGCTCCAATTTATCGTCAACAGATAAAGTCAAGTCAGCGAATGGTAAAGTGATAGTCCATTGTCTGGCCGGTATTTCCAGATCTCCAACGGTGGCGATTGCTTATATCATGAAGAGACTTAACATGACTAATGAAACAGCATACAGGTGAGTTGAAATAATATAAATTGCCACTCTTTCCAGCAGCAAACATGATCTTAAAATTGAACCAAAGAGGGAATTGGAAGTAGCTGAATATTAAATCAAGTTCTCTTCTTGGTCATGTAGCTAACCTACAAGAATTGGTGACATTGAATCTGCAGAGTTGGGATTAATATTAATCTGATTGATGGCAGAACTCATCTGATTTCATTTCTTGGTGCAACTGACTTTGATTAAAGAGTCTTCTTCTTGTGTGATCCATTTAAGGATGTGTCATGCCAGAATTTCATTTATGTCTAGATATATATGTTTGTTCCACTGTGTCCTTTGGAGTAATCCATTATTTAGTTTTGTAATGAGGAACCATTCAATGGAAAGGTTCTGACAGTGTTTATGTTTGTTTGAATATATTTAATCCTTCCAGTTTTAAAAATGAATTAGTCATCCCATTAAGCTGGATAGTGCAAATTTTCATAAAATATTATTCGAAAGAGAAACAGCAGTACTGTAAGTTTCCCCTTCGATGCATCTGATATAGTTTTCCAGATTTATGCTGGTATAGTGCTCCATCAACTTCTACTACACAAACATCTTTACTGTACTATTTGAACACACAAATCTTTTACTAATGAAACCTTCAGAATTTAACCTTCATTTATTATATGAGGAATTCTGTTTGACTTTGTTGTCTTAATTCTTCTCCTGTAAGCAGGCTGGTGTGAAAAGGTTGACAACCTTCATTCAAATGTAGGTTGACAAGGTTGCTAAATATCAGCATTTTTTCAACTTTACTTTTTTCTCCCCTCTTAGGTTTGTCAAAGCCAAGAGACCAACAATATCACCAAACTTCAATTTTCTGGGACAACTAATCGAATATGAGAAGCTTTTGCAAAAGCCGACACTATCGTTAGAGCCAGAATGCTCTGTCAGTGTGAGTGTTACTTCAAGTTGTCAAGTCACTTATGCAACAACCCCAACACAAGGAGATACAACAGAGGGAGGACGAGAGGACAGAGGAGAAGAAGAAGATGAAGATGCTGAAAACAACAGCGAAATAATGGAAACCAGCTCTTCATCTCCTGAAAACAGTAAACAGGAAAACTCTCATCGGAAAATAGCCCAACCTCGATCTAGGAGTAAAAGTCCCCGACCATCTCAAGGAAAATCACTGCCTAAAGTAACCCTCTCTGATCTCTCTTCATCTACCTCAGGACCAAGCAAATCTTACAAGAGATCCATGAGTGAAAAGGACACTGCCAAACTGTCATTGGCGACAGTCTCAAACGTAGACAAGGTTTCATCTTTGCCAAACATTTCTCAATCGGGGGGATGTTCTATTCCCAGACCGGCAGGGCTTAGCTTAAAAGTGGTATCTCATCACGAGCCTACGTCCTTGGCATTCCCCGAACGAACAGATTCGAAGAAACCTCGATCGGGCTGCACCACCCCTGTTGGTTTGGGTGTTTTGGAGTGGGGGACAAGTAATTTGAGCATGAATTCACCAAAAGCAGGTTCTGGTAACCCGTTTGTGGATGCCTGTGAACGTTTTCAAGCACAGTCTAGGATGAAAGTTGAAGAGAAATTGTTGGTGTCTCCTAGTAGAGGAGGGGAAGATGGGCAAAAACTCCCTCAGGAGGAGACTGTTACAAAACATTCAGCACCTTTAAAGAAAGGTGCATCTGTTGAATATTCAACACATCAGGGTAACGTGCAACAGACCAATCACGCCAAAGAGAAACAAAGACTGTCTCCTGGCAAATCGATTTTGAAAAAGAGTACAAAGTTGGACTTGAATGCTCAGCCAGGTTCAAACAGCCCCAGCCAGGACCAACGGGACTCGTTTAGCCCAGGGTCCATCTCTAAGCATGCATCCAAGGTGCAGAAGGGTGTGCTACGGAGCTTACCCCAACATCTGAAACTCCGCATCAAAGTGTCCCCTAGCAGACAGGAATCATCACCTCCTGGTCACCTCTCCTCAACCTGCATTCCTTTGGTCAGGCAGGGAAGCGGACAGTCCCTCTGCAGTGAGTCTAGCGCCAGCAGCGGTATTTCACCTAATTTAGAGAGTGACACCAGCTCATTACTGGACAGACATAGCTCCATTTCTTCAGGAATTTCACCGGATTTTCCTTCTTCTATACTGGACTCTTCTGGTAGCCCCTCCAAGGCAGCCCCTGTTTATCCTTCAACTCTTGAAATTCAGAAAGGATGGAATCCGTTTCGGTTTCCGAGTAAACAAGGTGAAGATAGCCCCTCGGACGGGGCAGGTGAGAGTGTGTGGCAGAAGAGGCCGGAGTCATCCGATAGTTTATCGAGTGGCAGCACCAGCTCTCCAAAGCTAGGCCATCAATCCCCCGCCACTGCGATGGATCGTGGAATGACATATTTTACACGCTGCAAGTTTGATCCGGATGAACGGAGAGATTCCTGCGACAGCATATTATCTACTCCTCACCAAAAGAAGTGCAATAGTGATAGGAATACAAAAGTATTGAGTGTGCGTAGCCAGTCCTGCGAAGAAATCAGTTCGTGCGCTCGGGAAGCCGTCGTATCGGAGATGGTCCGTAGCTCTAGGGAGAATCTCTTCCCGTACGGCTTGACCCGATTCGATGATGAAGATTACGAGACCTGTTCGTTGAGTAGTGAACGGTCGCTAAGTAGTAGTTGTGAGATGATAGAGGTATCCTGACAGTTAGCTAACTTGCCTTAGATTCTTGTGTGTTCAATCAGTGAAATTCCAGTCATGAAATATTTGCTTCAAATATGTTCTTCAGTTTTTCATTAAGATTTGTGTAAATGCTTGTTGGTTTCTATTTTTTTGTGTGTTTAATGGCCAAAGAGGGATAGTTATATATATTTAAGAGAACCAAGTATTATATTTCAATGTTTCACCATTATGTTTATAATTGAACCACAACTCTTCTTTTTAGCTTTTAAATGAAACTTACATCTCCATACAATGTTCTTGGTGAGAGAGGCCGTATTATTATTATTTATTAAAGTGCTTGGAATGTGACCACATCAAACAAATCAGTTCCAGATGTAAGTCATGTTTTCAGCTATATGTATCAGAGATTTTAATGAATCAGGCTTAGTGTGCAAAGTTTGTCATGGCAAAATATTAAAATCCACCACTCCCATCAAGGAATTCCTCAAATGATTGCTTAGCAACCAGTCATATGACCCAGCTTGATTCATGTGTGACTGCACCCATTTTAGTCATATAAAGTACATTTTCACTCACAGCAGCAACCGAGAATACCAAACAATCTTACATCGCCATGACTACAGGGCAGCAAATTATTCCAAGTGTTTAAGTCATCGACCACAAATGCTTCACTTGCCAATACCCAGCGGCAAATTGATGGATTTATGCCGTTGAAGATTCTTAATTTGGAATGCATTGAATATTGGAATTACTTTTTTTTAAATGGGATAGTAACTACTGAATAGATGGATCGATGCGCGTGTACGCAGCAACAAGTTGATGTAAGAGGAGATTAGAAAGTACTCATGTAGAAGAGAAGTTGGTCATTGAACCTTCTACTAAATCTGTCTTCATCATCCATACTATCATATTAAGTGAAATATCATAAAATCACCTTAGAATGTGCTCTTCATTTAACACAGTTCAACTACATTATTACTCCAAGTAGATTCCTGATTGAAAGGGGTGTAATATTACATCACTGCTACTTCTATTATAATAATAGGACTATATCACTTTGAGGAGGATTAAAAAGTTAGAGAAAACACAAATTCAGTTTAATTCGTCAGATTTACAGGAATATTGACAAGGATATTATTTTCCAATTTTACAGGCAAATTTATTGATGTCTCGTATTCCAAAGAGGCTGAAACAACTCTTCCATTCTTAACAACAGTTAATATTATCAACTTTAGTTTCTCTTTCAGTGGTTTCTTGTTCAATAAAAGCAAATCATGATGTCATTGCTATTTAGTTACCAACATGAGCCTATAATCTGAATGAGACTCTGTTACCAAATATTCTTCAGATTTACACATCAAAATCTTGTTAATGTCCAAAGTGGGATCCTTGACCATTGCTCCTGTGGTCAGTCCTGCTGGTCAGTCCTGTAATGTTTATTGCTCTTCTAATGCTTACTCCTTGTAGACAATTGATTGACCATTTCCTGGTACTTACAGATAGCCAGATTTCCTGTTTTTATCTGATAATGAATCATTGTTTGCTAAAGCAAGCTTCTGCTTGCCCAGTCACCATTACAGTTGCTTGTTTATTGTCTGCAGCAAGTGAGTCATTCTTGTTTCACACATTGCTGGGTAAACCCAATTTTTAATCAGACTAGTTAATTAACATGGTAATTTGATTGGCTAGTAGGTGTCATGTGATCTGTGAAATGCTGTGAATCGGACTACGTAGGTGAAAACTGAAGATTTGTAGGAAGAGCACTTGCTGGAAAATATTAATATTTGTTAGATTTAATAGGAATTTTACTTTGGGGGGGGGGGGGGGGGGAGCAATGTTAAGTTATTATGTTCAGCAGTATAAATGTTATGCAGGTTGAGGAAAACCTTCTTAAGTTTTGTTGGAGTGCTATAAATGTGTACCAGCAGTTTAGGACTTAATTAAAGTAACAGATTTGATGTTAAATATGTTGTGACTTTGAAAGTTAGGGTTTATTGTGTATGACTTCATACACCCTGGAAGACTTGCATCAGATTCCTTCAATCCTAATCATATTGGCATTAGTGTGTAGATAAACAATTACATTGTGTGTGTTTAACCATGCTTTGTTTACAATTTGTGATTTTGACAGCATCACCACTAAATAATTGTAATAATGTAGTATCATAGCCACATTTAATCATTTGTAAACAATATTTGGAATAACATTTGTCATGAACCTTTATTTCTGTGTGTTAATTTTAATATACCCCGTAGGCGGTCGAGTTCCAAAAATTTAGCTAAATATGTGTTTGGGTTGTATGGAAATTTCAAATTTGTCCAACTTTTGCAATATAATCGAGAGTAGCTGAAGAAATGATTGATTTCATGTATCCATTTGTATGTTTGTTTTATTTCTCTACTTGGAACATTTCATGCTTACATTAATGTATGTGAATGTTGATAACATCTGTCGATAACAGTGACCAATTATATGCTGATTGAAGTAGCTAGAAACCTATTTACAGTTATTGCATGCATTTTGGAGTATCATAGCTCCAAGTGAGAGACATTGTGAAAGTTGACCATGTGTGTTTTAGGTCGTAAAAGTGAGTATTTTAAAAGTGAAATGATTTTTTGCAGTGATTTGTACCAGTAGTACTTCCATAAAGATTTTTCCTACATCAGGTATTTTCACATTCTGAATATTTAGCTATAATCAGTCCTCAAGACATTTCTAGAACAGCACCATTCATTGTTTCAATATATAACTGTTAAACATTGTTGAGTGTGAACAAGCTTCTTAGAAACGTTTCTGACTCTTGTAAGACTCAGAGAAAGAAGTATTGACAACTTTCGTTCAATGTTCGATCACGTCATGTGTTTTGTTTTCAAGATGGCCCTAGTTGCATGTATCTGTGTGTAATTCAGGTTTCAAGTTTTATAGTTTTGTTCACACATGAACTTGAGGTAAACAGTGGTTGAAGTGGTTTATATGTGAACGTCGGTGTTCACATGTGAGTTGTTAGGCGATAAACTGCCGTGATTCTAGCTAGGTTCTTGATAATGTATGAATGTTGAAATTGATGTTCATGAAAATGAAAGAAGAAAAAAATTATGTGAGAGAGAAAATCAGTAGTAGTACTTGGTGCGGTATTGTTCTAGAAAATAGGGAAAAATTCCACAGTAAATTTGAAGTTGGCACAAAATGTTTTAGATGACTGACAACTTTAGGATCGTGTCTTAATTTGTTAAAGACATATCCATATCTAGCATGGATCGATGTTTTGTTCACCAGCTTAATTCAGATTTGATATAAGTATGGATTTATGAGTTAAAATGATTTTAAGTGATTGAGGAAGACAGACCCTTACTTTTTTTTTAATATGAAGACATAATCTACATTGTGTGTTGTCCTAGTTATCATGGAGCTGTCCAAAGTATCTGTCTTGAATTACACCTTTGAAGACAAAGTTTGTCCAAATAAAAGGTAGTTTGTGATCTGTTAAATGCATTCAAGTTTTTTCAGGACAGCAAACATTAAGTCTCTATTATGATGTCTCTCTCCTGGACTTTTCAGGGATTCAGCATTGTAAACTTGTAACTAAAACATCTCACATCATTCTTTTTACTCAAAATGACAGGAACTTGTATGTATCACAAAATATTTCCAAAATTTCAATATTTTTTTCTTGTAAAAAGGACAAAAATCATTATGTATATTATTTTCAGTGAAAGATTGCCATAAAATATATGAAGAAGTATAAAGCCCTGACTGACTACATTCTTAGGATGTACTAAACATTTAAAACGGGATCTGCCAACATTCCCTTTTATAAGCTGCAGATGTTCATAGGCTGATTAAAGCATTTCATGTTACTATGTTAACACAAAAAAAAGAAACATTTTTCTATATACATATAAAGCATGATTTTTAGATACAGATTCTGCTGAGTTGTGAATAGCCGTTTGTATAATTTTCTACCTGTGCAGAATTGTTTATGAGACATCACATGCAGTGGTGGTTATTAATGGCTGACATGATGTGGATGGGGGGTTGCAGTATTATGTCAAGGGAGCAATACTTGCTTATCTTAAACATACACTTCTTCTGAATTTACAGAGGACCTGTTCACAAAACTTGTTAATACACCTCCTCTATGATGTCACAGCTGAGCACATATCTGCTTCTATAATGTTGTGATTTAAATCATAGATGAATAATTGACTGTACAGATCAAGAAAGATTTGGTTTGGGTGTTCTGACTATGGAACATGTCTAAAAACCATTTTGTGTTGCTAATGTTTCAGGTAATTACAATCTTTATTTAATAGTTCCTTATGTATTCTCACAATTCTGTGGTGATACATGTCTTTACAGGAGTTTACTTTAATATCTGTTTGTTTAAAATGGTGACCAATATAAGTGGTGGCAGGGGGAGGGGAGAGGGGTTGGGGGTGGGGACGGTCAGGGATAAACCATGAAGCAAGACACAAAGGATGCCATTGCCTCTTCATTGCTGCTTCCATTCTTAGTCTAATATTGCATTCATCACAGAATATTATTCTTGTACTAATACCAGATATCACCTCATAGGTATTATGTAACCAGAGACTTAATACAGTTGTGTATACAGTCACCATACAACTCAAATTAATGAATCAGTTTAGATAAATAGTATAATTACAAGTTTTTGTGTATGGATAAACTTGCTTGTTTGTCTTTTGAATATTCATAGCATTACCTACTTGTTAAGCTATCTTATTTGTGATTGGATGAAATTGTAGGTTCTAGGTACTTTGTTGAGCATTGTACTTTATGTCTTTTGAATAATCATAACACTACTTGTCAAGCTATCTATTTTGTGATTGATTAAATGGTGATTTACATACAGTGTGATAACTTGAGCATTGTACTTTGAGTTTTAACACAGTGCATGTGCTGTATATTATAAATTCACTTAGATGTATCTATAGAATAATTCTAAACAACAATATTCGTTGTCTTTAGAACATTGTATTGATTTGTTGAAAAATATATATATTTACTAAAAATAGGTCAAAATGAGATATATGGACAAATTTGAGAATATTAATTGTACAGATATATTTTCTCAAGTTGTGTGTACTT
>KN885002.1:32569-49916 GCA_000934455.1 Apostichopus parvimensis | reverse complement strand
CTTGAATTATCTAAATGTTCAAATGTCTTTGAACCTTTCTTTACCCGTATTATTCTTGAATTATCTAAATGTGCAAATGTCTTTGAACCTTTCTTTACCCGTATTATTCTTGAAATATCTAAATGTGCAAATGTCTTTGAACCTTTCTTTACCCATATTATTTCTTGAATTATCTAAATTTGCAAATGTCTTTGAACCTTTCTTTACCCGAAATATTTCTTGAATTATCTATTTATGTGCAAATGTCTTTGAACCTTTCTTTACCCGTATAATTCTTGAATTATCTAAATGTGCAAATGTCTTTGAACCTTTCTTTACCTTGAATTATCTAAATGTTCAAATGTCTTTGAACCTTTCTTTACCCGTATTATTCTTGAATTATCTAAATGTGCAAATGTCTTTGAACCTTTCTTTACCTGTATTATTCTTGAATTATCTAAATGTGCAAATGTCTTTGAACCTTTCTTAACTTTATGTAATATTGAATCTTTGTTCTCAAGACTAATAAAAATGTTTCCCTCATGTGCACTGTGGAACTGGACAATGCATTATTTGAGGTAATATTGATGGTGATTTATAGAGAATTTTCATACAGAGAGACATCTTGCCCTAGTGAGAGCTTTTGTAAATGCTTATGAAACAAGACAGAGAGCATGAAGCAATCCCTGGTTAGAGTCAATCCAAGGTCCACATCTTAGAACTTACACAACGCTGTAATAAGATCAATATTTTCTTACTCTTTTTCAACTATGTTGGACCTGTGGCTCAGATGTTATTTATGCTGTTGCAACATCACCAAGAGATATCTCCAACTACTTATCAACAGGAAATGACATAATTTTGTTTATTACAGGCAAATTTATTGGTTTGATGTCACAGTCTAACAAAGAAGAAAATATTCTGAGTTTCAAGATATTCAGTTGTGATATATGACTTATATCTGGAATGATCCTTTAAGGCTAAAATGATGATAATATCAGCTCCCCAGGGCAGGCCTTAATCTTAATGTTTATCTATTGTTTTATAAATCTAAAATCATGTACATATGAACAAGAGGGAGGAGCACAAATGAATGACATTCAACACATATTTGTCATTGTCAATGTTATAATGCATTGTAAATATGTTGAGACCATAAAGGACATGTTATAATGCATTGTAAATATGTTGAGACCATAAACGACATATATACCCTCCAACTTTGTGTTGCATCTGAGGAACTCACCTAATAGTCTGTGTATTAAACTGAACTCACCTAATAGTCTGTGTATTAGACTGAACTCACCTAATAGTATGTGTATTAGACTGAACTCACCCAATAGTCTGTGTATTAAACTGAACTCATCTAATAGTCTGTGTATTAGACTGAAATCACCTAATAAACTGTGTATTAGACTGAACTCACCCAATAGTCTGTGTATTAGACTGAACTCATCTAATAGTCTGTGTATTAGACTGAACTCACCTAATAGTCTGTGTATTAGACTGAACTCACCTAATAGTATGTGTATTAGACTGAACTCACCTAATAGTCTGTGTATTAGACTGAACTCACCTAATAGTCTGTGTATTAGACTGAACTCACCTAACAGTCTGTGTATTAGACTGAACTCACCTAATAGTCTGTGTATTAGACTGAACTCACCTAATAGTCTGTGTAATAGACTTTGTAGTTCAGCCACTTTAGTTGATGACACTCAGAGGTTTCAAGGGTAAGTTTTTAAAAATTTAAGGAGGAATAGAAACACAAACTAGACTGATAGCAATGTTCTTTTTTTTAGGTCTGAAAGTTTCCTTTAAGTGATTACATATGCAATTGAGTCACTAATATAAGTGCAGAATGAACAAAAGAGTCATGTATATTTCCAGTCATGAATGGAGTAGTCATGGCTACCATACAGCTGTATTACAATAGTGCATGGTAGGACACTGAACTTACCCACTGGTACTTCCACCCATGTTGTAATCAACGTGGGTCTGGTAGGACCAGACACGCTACCTATCTCAGATGCCCAAGTATCACCACTACAGCAGGCGAACGACGAGAGCACTGCCATAGCAAGCCAAGTAGAGTGAAAATACTGCTCAAAATCTAGGGGTGTCTCCTGAAAACCCGAATCTAATGCATGGTGAAGGGAGAACAGGACACCAACAAATCCATTGGTGAATACCTGGATCCAAGTTCTTTGTCCACCTGAGAATATAAAAATAGAATATCTGATGTCAGGTCAATAAAGGATTGTAAGAAAGCCAATATGAAGACATTAATAGCAAGCAAGGATTAATTATATTACAACAATAACCATTCCACTGGAATTATATATAAAAATCACTAAAGATTGCTAAACCTTTCTTAGATCTGTTGTTAAATTTTCGTCCTCATAATTTGGTTAACCTGACCTCACATATTTACCTCTTCTAATAATGACCAGAAAATTAATGAAGTATTTGGAAACTTTTGCTCTATAAACGGCCCGTTGTCAGAGAATTAAATGCTGATGCACAGACAGGAAGCGTTGGGGATTTCACTCTCCGAATTGCTGTGAGAGCACTGCACTCTGTGCTGTGTTCAGATTAGCTGCGTAAAGGAGGACTTCACAAATTTCTTACGATGCTTTTGATTTGCTGGTGGAAAGTACAAACCTTAATATTGACCAATCAAGTTGAATTTTATATCACTAGAGAGTAGAGTCCACAAACTTTTCTTTGGCATAAGAAAGAAATTGGTTACGCAATTACACTCCCACAATGCACAGTGTAGCATTGAGAGATAGGGACATTTTTGAAGAGGTTCACTGCTTTCCGAAGTGGTTTTTACTTCTTCAGATTAAAAAGTACGGGGTTTAGTTCACATGCATAATTAATACCAACACATCATTGTAAGAGGACACAATATTCTTCAAAATGACATAAGAAAGAGTTTCTGAGTGCTATACTAAGAAAGTTATGACAAGGTAAAGCGCGAAATGTGCTTATTTTGTAGCGATATTTGCTGCGTAACAGGGTCTTTTGTGCCGAGTTCCGCAAGGATTCCATATGTATTACAGAGGTTGAATGGTTCAGTGTATTTCTGTGATAATTGGAAGGTTATATCATCAGGCTTACTTCTTGCCCACAACACCATATGGAAAGATTGTGACATTATCGGTCTAGATAATAGCTATGCGATGTTGATCGTGTAAATAATTTTGCTAATTCCATTTCTGAGTGATAATGTAGCATTCTTACCTCCTACTTACTTTTCAACCTTTTCATAATTACTCCTAATTATTATTCATCATTTTAAAAATCTTACCTTTCATGTAACATGTAAAACTTCTTTTGCAGTTCCCCCTTTTATTAAAGCTATACATAATAATACAAACTGTCTCCCCATCATTAAACTTTCTGACATTTGCATTTCTTTTTAACCACAGGTTATCTCAAGTCCTCTCAGCTTTCATACTAGATATCATTTACAAAGAATGGCTGATCTTTTGACAACAATACTAATGATTGACCGTTGCTTAGTTTATCATTATAAGATTTGGATCTCACTTCCTGTAGCATTCCCTTCTCACACCTCACTCTCCTTACATCCTGTTATTGCAGTTTTCTCCCTCCAGACTATTATTTCCACATCTTGTATTATTAAGATGATAAATAAAGCATCTAATCTATTTAAGTTCTCGAAACCTGGACATGACTCATCTGCAAACAAGCTCTAGAGAGCGTGACCATTTTAAAGGGGCAGGTAAACAGCTGCTGCAAATAGGATAGAATCTTGTGAAAATAGTTTGATGTTCAGAAGTAAATTTGGAGCCTGTGCACTTCTTACTGAACACTCTATTGGTACACTCTGGGAAATTGGAAGAAAACAGATTTTTTTTCCCAACCAAACTAGTTTTTGTTTCTGTAATTCACAGTGCATATAGCAGATCCATTCATGATCCTGTATGGGGATTTAATGTACTTTTTATGCCTGTACTTTGAAAAAAGTACATTTCACTGCCACTTCCCCACTCCATAAGAACATTCCTTTTGGAGAGATTTGATTACGAGAGGGCTCATAAGTTCATAACAGTGATTTTAAGAAGAGCAAAATGAACATAATGAAGCTTAATTGCCATCAGAGAGTTCTACGCAGGAAGATGACAACCAAGGATTTATTAAGGCATTAACGTCATACCCTCAGCTGACTAGCTTACTAATTTGATCTAATTACACAATTCACCGACACTTTGTAATACTACAAATCTCACCCTCTGTCTTTCCCTTTCAATATAAAGGAAATCAACTAAACGTAAGAATTGTCTCCGGCCGGAGCCTCAATGAGTCATGCATTCTGGGTATTATCATTATTATCAATGTCTGCCAAACAAGTTTGCATAAAGTTCACTCCATAAAACCTCTTTAAGGTCTCTTGACGGCTGGATATGATTCAGCTGAAATAAATGTTTGTCTGTCTGTTAATTTGTTTATGTCTGTTTCTCTGTCTATCGACATCTTCAGTAGCTAAGGATGAGCCGTTTGTGTTCATCCCAAACTATATTTATCCTTCATACATTACTCAAAAATCTAAAACAGCAGCCATCATGTTTTGCATGATTCAAGGAACAAACACATGATTTTACAAAAATAAAATGTATTTTACCAATAATAATCGGTTTAGCTAATTCCAAACACTTATTTAAAGTTTGAATTATTGCACAAGAGATATATGTGGTAATAGAAAGGCTGTGTGTGTTACCCTGTGTACTATCACATGACCAAACCCGTTGAATGGTCTGTTGTCTTCTCAAGTCAAAATAGTTCTTAGTAGTGAAAAGTATTTTGTGAGTTTCCGTAGTGTTGTCTGTTACATAATATTTGGTGTAACTTTGTTTGGCCATACTTCAATTTGTTCAGATTCAGCTGCTTATTATTCGTCCGCGTTTGAACGAAGTCCTTGCGTGATTGGCTTGTTGAACCCTCGTGATTTTGTGTTACGTAATTAGTCCTTTTCAGTGTCCATTTGGTATATTTACATATATTGGGCGCACACGAAAAATGGACTACTGGGGTTGGCTGCTCTTACTAGTATATTTTACATGCCAGATATTTAGCCATCTGAAATTACTTGTATCTTGTGAAATGGTTAGAAAGTAATGCTGTTTGTAATATAATGCTGTGTATTAGGGACCAGTGGTTTTTTGATGTTCTTGATGTTAATGGGCTAAAAGATGTATTGTTGGTGCTTATACATAATAAGTTAAATGTTTTCTTCGTGTGTGTTTGCTGATTGACGTTGTGCTATAGTGGAATTTGTCTAGTTTTATGTGTGCCAAAAAACAAACTATAAAGTGATAAATTTTTGTATTAAGTACTGTAAGTTTTCTATTTTTGTATTTCGATAGTTTTACGGAGCCATGGAGTCTGCGAATCGAATAAATTGCGGTGACTCCGACTCCAGTATACTCGTCCTTATTTTCGTCTCGCCACGACCATTACAGTTCTTATCAACTTGTAAGTTTCTTTTCATGTTCAGTTCTTTGCTAATCGACTGAACATTCAGTGAATAAATTAAAAAGGAATGTGTGAAACAGTAACCCTGACTATTTCTGCGACTTTCATCAACAAGGCAAACCATCACCAATGGATATGTCCCATATTTCACTTTTCTTCCTTGAGAGATAAAGAGGTATAAACATACAAATTTTGATTCAAGTTGAATTTGATCAAACTGTTTCTGGTTATCTTTACCTTCTTTGTAGTCATCTTCTATATTGTGTTTTAATTTGGCTTTGTATTTCGTAACCTTTGACCCGGCGTAGAAGAATGCCGTCATCCCCAGGAAGAAAGAATAACTGCAGATCATTGTGATGAAACCTGCAACATAAGCTGGGAAGACAATAAAACACAGAGCAATTTAAGAAGACACAATACTTTACTTTCATTTATTTTATTTTTATTTTTTTTTTTCCATTTCCTCACAATGTTTATATGATAATTAGACGGTGAAGACAATACCATGCAAAGAAAATAATAAGTAATAAATCATATAAAAGAAAAATAATGGAAATTACGGAGAGAAAATGGTGGAAGGGCTTGGAAGCCGTAGCTTGTACAAGAAGCCTACCAAAAATAAAGATAAGATGTATAAAGGATATGGGCATGATAATAAAGCCCCTTACCAAGAAGACGTATACCCCCCCTCCCCCCACCCAATGGAAGCAAGAAAAGAAAGTTATAACAAGCTGATAAATATGACACCTCATCTTGACAGTAAAGTTCACTGTTCCAGTTAGCAATTAGTTTGTATATAATGAGATGGTTGACTGCTCCAGCATGTGCTTACACTGTCTTCATTATTTGACAAAAAACTAGGTCACCCATTCGAAATAACAGTTCTCTTTACAAAACTTGTTAGCAATAAATATATGTATAAGACATTGCTGTATTTGTGATTTTGCAGGCTGTGGGTGAACACAAATAATACTTTGATAGCTATAATCACAGCAACACTGGGGTTTTCTTTAAATGTATTTATACGTATTTGCAGGAAATCCTCACATGGACCTGTTGTACTACAAATCAACCAATTGACTGTCATCTAAGATTATGATTACGTGTAGCGACTTATTTACCCCTTTTACAATCCAAAGCTCTACTTGCTGTTTATCTCCAAGACTGCTCATTTGCATAGAAAGTTTTGACATTCCACTGGGCGACATCCTATGAAAAGCTTGGCCGTAGAGGGAGTTGTTGTTATATATGAGAACAGTGTATTGGGTGCGATATAGATTCCTGAAAAACACAGTCAGTTAAGGCATTGTACAGTGAGGTCTCCCCATTTTGTATTATATGCGATTTGTATTAGTTGTATTTAGCATTTTTAGCATAAGCTACCTCTTGTTTATTCGGAGTAACAGTTGTTAGTAATTAAGTGTTCATCACCATTTACCTTAGTAAGGATTTATTACTTTATACCAAGGCTTTAACTTTATAATCGGGCTCACGGCTGCATCATTAGTGTTTACTTTTATCTAGCGCCTGAAGTCAAAGTTGTATTGCCTAACATTAGTGTATAGTTTCTTCACCAGCGGTTAAGTTTATCGTCTGCCCAGGGCTGGCTGTGTTAACACAGCTACCCAGGGTCAGGCCTCATCAGAGGTCGCAGTGAATGACCTTCGAGTTCGAAACCTCCCATGAGCAAGCCAAGAGAAAGAAGGGTTAAAGTGAACCTTATAACCTCATTACACATGAAATATGCATGATGCAGATTAGCCAAGATGAATTGCCTTCATTGATTTTGAGTACTGTTGTTGCAAAATGAATGAATCCATATTATCATGTATCAAAATCTAGTAGTGTGCTTGGCTTGTAGTAGTTACTTTCTTCTACTCTAGCTGACCATTCCAATGGCCAGGGATGCCAGCAGGGTTTGCTCCTAGGGCCTGAAAGTTGTGGGGACGTGGATGTCCCAAAGACTATCTAAGCTTATGTTGGGACTTTATGAAAATCCAGAGAAAAAATTGCGGTATAGGTTCCAATTTGCGTATGCTGCAGTGTGTTAGGATAATAGTTAGAAATTCGCGGAAAAAGCTCATGATTGTTTCAACTGGGATGGAAATATCGTGTGGAGACGGAACCAAATTTCAAAAACGGGAAAAAGCCGGAATTTCGGCTATTGCCGGAATTCTGGCATCCCTGCAAGGGCGTACGGTCCCTGTACTCTGCACGTCAAAGTCACCTTCAAAGTTTACATTTTGCAATCAAATCCCTGACACATTCAACACAGATTCTAGAGTGATTCTAGAGTGATTCTTTTTGTGGTTTTTGTCTTTCAATCCCTACTTGGCAAGCTACAAGCTGTCATATCTAAGGAACTAATTGTATTGCTTTCTCAAATTAATATCTCAAAATCACTATTTGTACATAAAAAACCTAGAAATGTCATCATTATTGGGTTAAATCTAAACTTTTGTTCAAAAATCAGGTTCATAGTTTACAATACTAACCTTACCAAAGAGAATGGAAAAAGAAGATTGTTTAAATGTTTACCTGCAAAGGCACCGCCTCTGTTTAGTTTCTTCTTCTTCAATGCATCAATCGCCATGAATAGTGGCACCAGTAAAGCAAACAACCACTTCCATGGTGGAATTGTATGTAACACCACTATACAATCAAGAAGAAAAGACTACCTCAATGAAACATTAAGCAGAAAAACAACAATTAGTTGGTTACTCAAATAGGATATAACAGCCTGAATTAATATTGGCCTACAATAACACACTTGGTTACATTGCAATTGTTAACTTAGAATTCCAAGAGAGTTGATAACATCATTCAAGGTTCTACCCACTCACTTATTACATTGATTGAGATGTGTGGTATGAACCTAAAATCATCATCATCTTCCTGCTAATCTCATTAATTTATTAAGCCAGGTAGATAAATTCTGGCCTACAATGTCCTTCACTTTTTAACATGTTGTAGGTCTGAACTCCGCATTTTTATGTCAGAGAAAGAAACCACCACAGACACATAAACAAGTTCTTTCCCTGTTATAAACACTTTGCTAATTAAATGTTTAATGTTATGACTGCTTCTTTTTCTTCTTTGCTATTTGTTACAGCATCACAACCACCATCAGACAACAATCATTTAATTAGGCACAGAGAGTATCAGTTATTTCACAAACACCATCAGACATAAATCATTTAATTAGGCACAGAGAGTATCAGTTATTTCAGTCAACTTGGTTTCCTTTTTCTGACAGAGATTTGAAATTGATATATGTTATCAAATTTTTTGGTTTAAATTACATTTCTTCTTTTGCCTCAAACTTTGGTTCCCCATTCCTCTCCAATAATCAATCTATCCTTCCTCCCCACCCCCCACCCCCCCATCGTTAGAATTCCCTAATATTGAATACATCAGCATTTATTGATTATCCTAGTTATACCTAGAAGCTCCCTGGTTAAACTATGGTTTAGCTTAACAGTACAACTAATTTTCAAATAGAGGGCAGTAGAGCAGAATTAACAAATAACTTTGATATGTTGCAAAATGGATAGATCCTTGAATACAACACACTTGTGATATAATCAGTGAAACTCAAACTTTGTTACAGCAATTTTGTTGGTGTAAGTAAATATTACCTTCATTTAAGAGTCCCATAGTCTGTTTGCGTTGTTGTGGTATTACGGAGGGATTCTATGAAGAAAAGAAATAAAAATTTATCAAAGATTTTGACAGCAAATGTCTAACTGATACAAGGAAATGATGAATAAGGCTCAAACATACAAAAGTGTCTCAACTGTATGTATGTATGTATATGTGATCTTCCTGCAAGCAGGAACTTGCGAAAGAACTATTGGCCTTGATTGCGTCTGTACAATTTAAACAGCTCCATATGGTTGTCACAGTAAATAGTTGTAGTAAATGGATTAATAGTTGTCTATTTTAACACAGAATACAAATATATGATCAACTAAAGAAGAAAATTTAAGAGCTTGAAAACCGGTTAAAATAAATAACAGGAAATTTCATCTATCATTCTTGCAAAATTTAAACATTTGCCCACTGCATCAAATCAAGAAATTACCATGGAAATAAAAAATATATATCATCATGGATGCAAACACCATTTTGTTAGGGCGGAGCTATAATGTTATGTCGCCCTGGGGCAGGAGGCTATGGGCCTTTGACAAATTTTGATAAATTGAGGGTGATAAGATGCTACTTAGTGCAATAGGTTGCAATTTTCGAACCAATATCGAAAATTTTTCAACTGTCTAGGTTGTAGTGCACATGTTACATATGTATGAACTGTACACTAGAATTCTGTTGCAACATTCTGGCTATCAGTGGAGGAGGGGTGAGGGACTGAGCACCCGATGATTTCCTTGGGGGGGGGGGGGGGGGGGGTCTAAAGTCCATCCTTTAAGAATATGTGGCATTTCCATGCACACAAAATCATTTCACAATGGTCATTGAAAGTCATTGAGATATGCTTCTCACAAAAGAAACGTTGGCTATTTGCACAATTTATTTTTGGGAAGCTAACCCTTCACTCCAACAGAACATTGATCAGGGTGGGTGGTCTATCATTTAATTCTGCTAAATATTCTTCAAAACTGGATGCCCATGTTTTGATCCTATCGTTGCTATTTTCCTTCAGTGTGATGCACTTTGAATGTGTCTTTAGCTGTTGATGTCTTCTGAACTTAGGATTTTCCCTCTTGATAAATGCCAGATGGATTAAGTCAATTTTGAAAATGTTTAAAAATTTGTACCTTTGCAATGAAAGAATGCTTTGGTTTTTGACCTGGTGATGCAGAAAAGTAACAAGAACTGAAAAGACCTGCTTTTGACTAATTACATTGAATAAAATTTAAAATATTCACACAAATCTAAAACCACTATTAACCTAGAAAGCATAAAGTAACCTGTTTATTCCCACAGAGTATTACATAACATAAATCAATAAAAGTTAATTTCAGCTTCAATTGTTGGAACTTGGAGGTTGTCCCAAACTATCTTACTATTTCTTGCGAACTTGCCATTACATAAATACATTCCTTTCATGCCTGGTTCCTCCAGATAAAGTTAATGCTTAATTTCTATCTCCTCCTTTAACCCTCCCCCCACCCCCATTTCTCTTTCTCATCTCATCAACTCACCCACCCATCAAACCTTTCTGTCAAATACTAACCCTCTCCTCTCACACCTTACATTGGTACTACTCACATGCTTTCCGCTTACCTACAGTATATCCACTGTGTTACATAATGTAGGTCCAATGTTGTATGTATCTGTACATTAACATACACCTACGCTCTAAAAGATGTAAACTCCCTAATCGAAGCATGTGGACAGAATAAGTGCTAACAATTTGTGAGTTCCAATGAAGAATGCTATCAGGCTGTGATACAACATGTAAAGATTATTCCTAGACATAGCATATTTGGTACATAGCTGTTCCTAAATAAGTTGCAAAATTACTAATATTGAAAGTTCAAACTGATTGTGTTTGCAGAAAAGCCATATTTCCCCTTTTTTATGCCAGTTCCTAAAGGCAATCATATGCTTCATATCAGTTCCCACAAAAATGTGGCAAAATAGCCAAACATGATGATTTGTGCATGGGCATACCATAGGCTAATATCAATGGCTACATAACAAAAGTACAAAGACAAATGTTGCAGCTTTGCATTTAGTGTTATGCTCACTGAGTATGGCAAATGCTTTAGTGTTTGCAGACAACTTGGGAACAAGCTACATGCCAGTCTGATCATCAGAAAACTTGCCCAAACAAATTCAAATTGATGACAAGTTGATGACAAAGGCTAATGACACAACAAACTTCAGCTACTACAAAGAATTTATACATACTTTCAAAACATTAACAGAAAGCATCCAGCATTGCAATACATAATCACTCTGTAAGTGATGCTTTACAGTATAGCATTCTTGAACCAATATGTACCAGAACTGCACCTCAAATACATCTTGGTGTACAGAGTCACTCCATATATTCCCTAATACTGCATACTGTGTTTTTCACATTTAGATGCACTTTTAGACATTGTAGTTAGGCCTACAGTGTTTGATATGAATGAAAACTTGTTTCCGCACACAGCCTCCAAAGTCCAAGAAATAAGCAAAATTTTTATAGGCTTAGTGAGAGAATAAAAACCCAATTATGTTCACAATTGGCAAACATCCACACCAAACATAAAAATAATGCTCACATTCACAATTGGCGCTCTACTTGTAGTGTTACTCATTTTATACTAGCTTAACACGGGCCTTGGCTGACGTTACATTTGATTGTTATGGTAGGCCCTAACTCACGTAAGCCTATCCTATCCAACGGAACAACGCATTCACGTGAGGTTTGAGTTAGACCTAGTCATGAACTGCATGCATTTTACGGTTGGATTCAGCTCAAAATGTTTTACTTTGAAGAAACATGAAATTTTAAGTTATATTTACTTGACTACTGATGAAGGACACAAACAACAAATTAAGCGAAGACCGCGGTAGAAACACACCTCTCCGTTTTCTCTATTTCTGGTTGTAACGTCTAAAATGTTGATAATGTCAGGTGACTATCAGCTGACTGTTTTGGACTGTTTAATTACGTCATAGATACAGATACTTTATGCATCATATCTACTATAACACTAATTCACCAGGACACACAATATATGGATGGGATGGGGAGTCGGCTACTCGTACGATATGTAGATATGAGGTGGAGAATATGACCGTGGTATCGTGTGGAGGAGTGAAGGGGGAAAAGTAATGAAATAAGTGTCAAAACTTAGTTATATAGAAGTTCTTGTCAGAGCCATTATGCCATATGTCCACACCCTCGCCTGTCAAAGTACAATCCCATTTCTAACTCTGGTTAGACCTGTTGATGAAATATATCTTCAAATGTTTATGTCTGATTAGGATATTTTGTGTATGTGTCTTTTTTTGGGGGGGGGGGGGGGGACAGGAATAATTAACTATTTAAATGGCTTCGGGGGATCAATAACGTGGTGACAAAGACTGCAGATGACCCGAAGAAACACTCGGATAGCTCAAACAAATTAAATGTACCCAATTCTCATAGCATCAAATCTCTATTTGCTTCCATTCTGGCATTAAGACAATGGGGGGGGGGGGGTCGATCCCTAAGAGGGGATCCTTCAGGTAAAATAGATATATTTTGTGATATTATAAACGCAGTGAGCAACTGTTGATTTGGGATATTTAAGGAGGGTAAAAGTTGCTCGGGGACCTCTGTTGGGTTTGGTGGTATGTACTGAGGTCTTATGCATAAGCCATAGGAGGAAAGAATGCTTACTGGAGAGGTGGAGTGGTGTTCCGAAATAAAAGAGTGGTAGATCAGGTAAGAAAGTGAGGTTAGTCTCTTTAATTGGTTTTAAACTTTTTGAAGCCTTGATCATAGTGCTGGACTATCTGGAAATAGTGAGGGCTATGATAGGAATCGCTTGGGTACGATTTTTCTTCAAGAATTTGTTTTCACTGTTGTTAGATTATATAAGAATGAGAGGTTTATTACAATAGGTAAGATTTGGTTTGATTCTATTTATAAATATAGAGTAAGACCTGGGGAGGGAGAGAGGGAGGGGGATTATGCGTTCCATGAGAGGATTTCAAGTAGCCTATAGATAAGTTGTGGCCAGCTTGGCATGCGGCAAATTTCCACTGTTTATACAACCAGTTAAGGTCAGTTTATGCTTCTGTGCAGGACGCTATAATGGAATGATTGAGCTATAACGTACACGCGGACCACAGATGCATCACGCCATAAACTTTCAGTTATTCCGTTTGTAAATTTAGTTAAGTTCCGTACCATTAAGCATCGAATAGTTAAATCAGGAAGCTAACAACTCCCTGTTAAGAATGAACGCGTCTATGTGTTCTTTGTTCTTGACAACCCACCGACTGTGATTTAATCCTGGAAGATTTATCGAAGTTCTTTGTGCAGATAAAATCCCTATTCAACGAGTAGCATTTTCTTATCCTGTTTACTCTATTTGTTGTCAGCGTGGATTTTTGAATAAAGTTTACCTAACTGATTCAAGAAAAGTTCAAAGAAGAATGTTCTTGGCGGCACAGTTAGTTTATTTACTGGCAGTTTATCTACTGGTGAACATAATACAACCAAACTGCGACTGAAATGTTGGTCAAGGAAGGCTACGCTTCCTGCAATAGTCAGGAACAATACACGTAAACAAATATACAGCGCTTTTGACAAAGGTATTCTAACTTCCACATGTAACTTACTAAAACAATTGTCCCAATAATAACCGAAGGCGGGCCAAAACTGAATCACCAATCTTGTCATTTTGGCTTATATCAGTTATTCGACAGATTCCCTCCCAATTACTATAAAAATACAAAACGCATCATTTAAACAAGAGTTGGGGCAAGGCTTTCGCTCGGAATATTTTCAATTATGCTATAGATACAAACAACAAAACACGGTTCTGACAGCGTCTCGTCCAAATTTAAACTTTCTATTCTGATGAACGCCCTCTATTTATGAATGTTAGCCATTATTGGAAGAAAATAAGTTCTTATAACTTTTTCAGAAAATAACCAAAGAACCCTTACTAGTTCCATGAACAAAAAGAAGGAGGAGGAAGAAGAAGAAACAAAGCAAGTAATCATTGTCTTGTCGACTAATTACTCTCTTCGAAGAAAATAAAGGAATAGGGTGGAACGAAAGTTTTAGAACGTTGCCAGCTGGTCTGAAATATCGTCAGGCAGATGTCATGATACAAGATCACGTGACAATGTAGAAGGGAATGTCGAACGAAGCCTCAAAAACTCTGATTATATTTTCAATCAGTTAGAAAAGTGCAATGGACACATCGACTCTTACCTAACTGCGCTGACCTACCAAGAATCAGCCAAACTTATGTAGCAAGGCATTTTCTAAGTAATCGTTTGATAGATAAATAAGAAAATACTAAGTTCATATTTATAGTTACACTGGAATAGCAAAGAATATGCCTTTTCTCCAACTTACGGATGTCTTATCATACTGATGGCATTTTTCTTGATCCTTTAACTCAAAAAGAATGAGGAAATATTGTCATCAAAGTATAATTGCTTAAATGATATATTACAGAAGCGGGTCAAGGATTTTATAAAGGAGGGGCCCTGAAAGAAACAGAGAAAGAAAGTAGATGTTAATTATTGCATTGTGAGACATATTTAAATTAGGTTTATAATTAGGTATAAGGTTGTGCTATACCGACATTATAATATGGTTGAAAAGGGAGTGTGTGTGAAGGGGAACCTGTGGGGTGTATACAATGGGTGTATTAAAATCAAGTGCTTAAAAATAATTCCACATGCAACATCAGTCCAGTGGGTAGCAGCTGTGTGATGCAGTTCAAGATTTGCATCTGTAATATTTGGTTATTCCAAAAGTCTAATAGGGGTTGTGAGAGAAGAACAATCTGTTTATAACAAATAAGTTTCATTTTCGTCCAGCAGGTCATACCAATATACCTATAGGTGTGATACTTCTAGGATTCCCCATGGAAGCCATAACAAAATGAAAAGGCATTTCAGTGATTTTGCAAGATTTTCACATCGTATTTTATTTCCGACATCCTCCCCCCTTGACCCATCCCCTCTTCAACTAAGTTCCGAATTGAACTCCGTTGATATCAAAGGCCACTATGACTCTGGCCACAATGACGTTGTATTACAACCAACTTCGAATCGGCAGTTTACAAACACATGTTTTGAGACCCAGTGCACACACACAACAACAATCGCCGTTCACTGATCTGTTATCACCACATTGACGCAGCGGCAATAGTGTGAGGATTACGGCAATGACCAGGTGCACTGTTTATTCGTTTCCTGTGATTATCTCACTCTAAGCTAAGTATGGTACTCCAGGAACTTGGCCTGTTTCGGTGGAGAAGAGTTATTTAATTTCGTACACTGATCGATTGGATATCAAAAATGTATGAAATTTTGGCCTGTAGCTTGCTGTCAGCGGTCCTGTACTGGAATACTTTATATGCTGGATTCTGCTACGACGATTCGTAAGTAGGCTGTAGCCTAAGTTTTCATTTTTAGTAACATTCACAATAGTCCCAAAGTTCACTCTAATTTACGCGTCGCATATTTATTCCCCTTCAAATTCATCTATTCTATATACAGATTTGCTGGATGATAAGAATAAAGTGTAGTATATATTTATCCAGATAAGACCCAGAAATTTATTCGCATCGTATGAGGGTTTCGTAAAGTTTTTGCAGTTCAAACAGAGCAGTAATGTACTGTAACTTTTGTGTAAGGTGTTAAGTTGCCCAACTTTTACGAACTTTAAATTAGGCTAAGCTAATTTGCAGGCCCTTTTGGCACCGGGAATATAGATAAGTTTACTTATTTATTGCTAATTTAAGCCACAGAATCAGGTCCATACCCAGGATTTCTGAATTGGGAGGGGGGCAACACTTACACCCTGGCTTAGCAATACAAGCCTGGATGCCAAAAATTTAGTTGTTCATAAAAAAATATTGTTTTTAAATTTTCCAGTCCCACGTTGTGCCTGTCTGATTTTTCCATTTATTTATTAGGGGTTTCTACAGGAAAAAAATTGTTGCAGCTTTCTCAACTTATTTTGAGTACAACAATTAACACCCCTATAGTTATTTTAATTAATTAATTAATGAATTTTAGTAAGAGATTTAAACATAAATACAGTGTGTTTTGCTGTTCTCATATTATATGGAAAACATCAGCTCACACACCTCTAATTAGTTACATTCAAAATAGATGAAAGAGTGTGATATGGGACTAGTAATCTAAATAATTTCCTAAATATATAACCTACCGGCCCTGCAGAGTTTTGATGTAAATTTCCATGGATAACAATATAGATAGTGCTGTAGCTCACTTTTACAACTTACATTTTACATACATGTTAATATTGCAATAAAAGTGTGGCTGTGCAATGAAACATGGAAGACCAAATGGAATTAATAGCAGTCTTTTTTTGATAACACAATTCCGGAGGGTGGCTCAGTTTGGACAATTAATAACCATATTTTGTATCAAACCAGGGTGGCTTGTTAAAACTGTGAACAAAATCCACAAGCTGCTTTAATCTATCTTCATAATAACTGTACTATTTTGACATGAGAAAAGGAATACTAAAGTTTTAGTTTTAAATTGCTATGAGGATACTGAATTTTGTACATATTTCAATTATTGATTGTATTGAAGACCTCTACATGTATAGTAGTGGTTGTACTGTCTGAAAGAATCTTGTGTCTCAAGCTATAATAAGGCTAAAGTATTATTGTTTTTTCATCGCATTTCCAAACAGATTACACAATAATTTGTCACAAGTTTCCCAAAATTATTTTGGAATACTGTACTCAAAACTGTTTTTCTATTTAAAAACTATGCAACAAAGTGTCCTGCCACATAAGCCTAGACCAGCTGCGTTTCTCTTCCTTTTATAAATTAATTTCTGTACTGCGACAGGTGTATCAATAGTAACTTTAAAAAAAAAAAAAAAAAAAAAAAACCCACACTGACACACAAAAACAGAGATATCTGTTTGTAGCATACTGAGAGCAAGCTCAACATTCAGAAAGGGAAAAACACAGCTCTAGTTACTGTTTCATTTTTCCAGTTAACCTCTAGAAACTAAGAGAGGTTTTCAGTATAATTATTATAATTAGCATCCAACATGAATAGCCAATGAAAAACTTTCTAGGAATCCCCTGCCCTAGCTCCTTCTTCTCTACCGAAAAAGGAGAAAACAAAATGATTCTCAACAACCTTGAGGGTGATAGCTATTATTTGAGATATCACTTGAGGGTGA
>KN885001.1:19933-34229 GCA_000934455.1 Apostichopus parvimensis | reverse complement strand
ACAAGAGTTAAACAAAGACAGTATAGCCTACTATTACTACATCATAATTCATGGGTATACAGGGCTAAGTTCAAGTATTAACATTTGAGAGGAGCTTGCAAATTATAGATGCTCACAAGCCTTAAATATTCATCACAATTTTCTTACAGAGTTTAAAGATGGAGCAACCTACAGTACCTAGGTATGGTCTATCCGTATAATTACTTCTGTAGTCACAGGCTTAAACTTTACTTTGAACATGCAGGAACACCTATTCCGCGAGACAGTAGCGAACACTGGTATTACACTATAGTAACGGTAACAGGAGGAAGTTTGACACGAACTAATTAGTAACTTGTGATACGCTGTGCGTCATTTTGATTATATTTTATTTGAGGAAGAGAAAATCACTGCAAAGGTTGCTCAAAATCCTTACCATCCCCTAATCGTATCATATTAGTACTTCAAAAAACTACGACTTGGACAGGTGGTGCCCTCAATACTCACTTCTAAACTCACTACTGAAGCGTTATATCTTAATCGTAGGTGATTCATGTAAATATAGTTTCCCACAACCGCAGTAGCAATTCACTCGAAGCGCGAGAAAATGTCCAACCAAACTAAAGTTAATTAAGGGAGATTTGTTGAAGCTTATTATATGACAAAACTGTACTATTATATTATGAAGACTGGTTTTATTTAACATAATAAGACGAAAATACATTGAAGAAACAAAGCTTCATAATCCGAACTAACTGTACGAACGTGATCGTCTCATTGATCACATGAATCACTCAGGATTTATATAAACCTTTCATCATGTGACTAGATTTGTAGCACCTTTTTATGCTAGACTTTTGTCGGCCAAGAAACTGCTGGAATTTCGTCTTCGTAATTTATTTGGTAATTTACGATCGTCCTTGGTCCTTATCATTAATGATAATGTTAGACCAATAATAAGGGAGGAGTTTAAACTAGGAAATAGATCTCAATCCGTCGGATCTAATTTTTTGGTGAAAATACGACCCATTTTAATACTCTAAAGCCTGAGTAACAGTTTGTCTACAGTAGCATATGTAGGCTAGGCCTAGGCCTAGGCTATGTGTTGTTCTTTTAAGTCTAAAAATAAATAGGGCCAAAGCATACTGTACCGTGTACGGTTTAGGCTACATTGCAATTTGCATGACGCCAAATTCGCGATAGTAATGTCATTAATGCTCTTACATAGGATAGTAGTGGTGACGATCTTTGCTTTTGCTCAGTTGTTTAGTTTTAACCTTTAGCAATGTGATTTCATCGATGGTTTTACCAAATTCCGCCATAAATAGAGAGAATTATACATGTAACTTTAGGTCAAACTAGGCGTACACGAAGCAAGGAAAAATGTTTCTAACCGTGCATACGTTGAACTTTAAATCTCCTAAATGGATGAAGTAATCCACGAAAGTGTCTCAGAAATTTCTTAGTTCACTGTGGAAATGTTGCTTTTCGTTAAGACTTTGATGATGAAACTTGCGATTGACAAAGTGGTTACAATTTGATGAACAAACACAGTGGCTATCAGTGCAGTTACAGTACATTTATAACACAGTATGCAAATTTAGGAAAAGTGCGAAATTAAGATATTCTACCATACTGCATGTTGTAAAACACTGCAAGATGGGTCTTGATCCCAAGTCGGACGGTATTCTATTGTGATATTACCCCTGCGGTTTGGTTAAAGTTGCTAATACCGATTGGTGATACTGAAGAAACATAGGCCTATGTAGATTAAAATAATGAAATGTTTGAGTTGATTTTTGGTTGCCTTCTCCTAAATCATCATTGAATCACAATGTAAAAAATATGAATGTTTCTCAATGATGCTAAGATAAGTTGAACCAAGAAATTGTACAGGCATATGACTTAGCCTAGACCTACAGAAAAATCTTGTGAGACCCTTCAGTTGGATTGCAGTTTTACAGATCTCACCAAAGTCTCTGTGGTTTAGAACTTACAACTTCTCCATAGATTGTTAAGCGATTCTTCTATGATGGGATGGGATGTTATATCTGAACTATTGATTAGTCCAAGATTTACAGCACACAGTGTACAAAATATTACTATTGAGTGAACCACTTGCTTAGACTTTCAAAGATTCGATTTTTTAACAAACAATTTCCAAGTTAGCTACACCTAGGAAACACACATGTACAGTATGCTCCTGGAGATCAAAATCATGGAGTCCTAAATCTCTGGAAGGAATAAGACTATAGGTCTCTTGTAAGATACTTAACTTTCTTGTTTATAACTACTCATGCATGAGAAACTGGAGTGAAAGGTCTTCCAGGGAAGCATGAAAACTCTGGGTTAAATATTTATAACAGACTTAACAGAGCTTATTTGAATGACTTAAATTCCATAATTGCTATATTACATGGCTATATCCAACACACACAATTGTGGGAGATCTATGATCAACCAACGCTGTAAATGACAACATTGCATGACTTTCCTGTGTGACAACTTTGACTTGAGAAGAGTGACGGTCATTTGTTATCTCACTTGCTTGTAAATTGTACAGTGTAACCAGCATATATACAGTACTTGTTATTCTTTATCCATGTTTGCAGATTCTTCATCTCTTCTTGAGATTACAAAAATGGAAGAACAAGAAGAAACTCTCATTAGCATAGATTACACTCCTCCAGAAGTTGATACTTCAGGTGGACAGCTTAACAACTTGTCTCAACCTAAACCTTTTGATACCAGTTTGTTCGACCAGCCATCGCAACAAACGGAGACGATAGATTTGATCGGTGCTGACCCACCTTTCGCTGGTGTACAGGACGCTACCAGTGAGGTCACAGGAGAAAATTGTTCTGAGGAATTTGGTCAAGAGTCCACGGAACCCACTAAAGCAACAGATCCTAAAGAGAGCGAGATGCAGGACCAATTCACAGATGAGAACCTTACAAATGTGATCATTGATACGCAAAGTGAGGTAGAGGAAATCAATTTAGATTCAGACAGCGTTGTAGAAAAAGCTTCTCCAAGCGATCGTGGAGACCAAGAAATAGATAACAGTGAACTAGAACTAACAGCCAAGAACAATTTGAACACTGAAGAATTACTGGAAGGGTCCACTCCTCTACCAGAAAAAGTTGATGAACTTGCAAAATATACGCCAGATAGAAGACCAGTGAATGTCCCTAAGCTTCCCTCTGTGACAACATTCCACAAGGGGAATACTCCCTGGGATGACGATGACCCATTTCTGTCAGCCATAAGTAACAGTGAAGCAGATAGGAGGCAAGATGCGTGGTTGCCAAGTGAATCTACTCTGAATGTACTTCTGTCGAGAGTGAATTTGCAGGGGACAGATTATGCCAGTAGACCCGATTTGACTATGCCAGGCATCTCCTTTGATGAAGCACAGGTCAGCTGTTATTAATGTTATAAAAAGAAGGCTGAATCCATCTTTTTTCACATGGAAAATATATAAAGAACATTTTACTTTACTTTACTGTATATACCAAGTGCATGGTCTTCTCACTTCTTTTTCTATGTATTTTTACTTCATGTTGTGTTTGGGAAATATGGGGGACAAGATCAATAACTTCCAGTCTGTAAACAAACTAAGCCAAGTAGGTGATTTGTTGTTAGACCTTTTTGTGTTAACAGAACAAAATATATCTTAATCTACTGGCTTAATTTAAGTACCTGAATTTAAAGCCTTTATTCCTTTACTGTTTCCCTGACCAGGTGGACACCCTGAAAGAGCTCCTCTACAAGTACCATATTGAAGAAGATGTGAATTGGAGAAAAAGACTGACTCTGGATCAGGTCACCAGGGATTTGGATGGACTGAAAAGATTATTGGTAAGGGCCTCAACTGATTTCACTTCTTCTGTCACACCAGTGTATGATCAATTCAACTCTGAGGAATGGAAAATGATTTGGTTTCATGTTCGAGTCACTCCAAGATTGATGTATGTCATCCAGTTACAGAGTTGTTGACAATTGACAATTCATAATCATGGACATTAAATATGAATATACGAGACTGACGTTGGTCAGCTTGCGGCTTTGATAAGCCAATGAGGCTTCTTTGCGAGTTCCTGCTTGCAGGAGGATCTAAATACATGATACATACATACATACATACATACATACAAGTACTGTAGCATCAAGGATCTTTGTAGTATATAATTGCTATTGGTGTTTACCCTCTGTTTATTTCATGTTCTGGTTCAGTTACCATGTGCCTGTGCAGTAGAAAGGGCTAATAACCAGCAATCATAACTAGAGGAGTCCAATTCACAGTGTGCATGGACTCATCCATGTGTTGAAGGGAGGATTGGCGCTCTTCTGAAATTTAGCATTTTGTTTTTTTTTGCTAAAATCAAGACACATAATGAGAGTTTACTTTATACAAGATTATATTGTAACTAATTTTCTTATAATGCACCACTACTTTAGTAATTTTTTTCTACCAATACATGTCTCACTGGTGACCTCTTTTGAGACATCCTGGTCCACCAACATATCAAAATGTACATACCTGTACATTAACGTTAGCTGTGTTAGTTCCAGTCGCTAATTATGAAGGCCTGGTTACACTGCAGCATTTTATACCAGGCTAATATCTTGCCATCCCTCTTGCTCGAGTGTTCGAAACGATGAAATGGTCACATGAAGTGATGCGTACTGCAGTACATGTACTTTGTCAGTTCGCATATCATAAAACAGAGAAATATTGCACATCCCAAATAGCCTGTCAAATATTGAGACATCGTAGTTTGTTGCAAATGACAGGACAATCGTGATAAATCAATTAATCAATCCTGATTAATCATTCCTGATTAATCAATCCTGATTATGGTGACTCTCATTACACTGATTTTCTCCTGTGTCTTCTTTAGAATGATGGATGTTTACGTTCAGCCGTGCAGTTGACAGGGTTGTTGCTGACCTCTGTAGGTCAGGGCAAAGGTCAGTCTGGTATGCCTTCACAGAACACTGCTGAATCAATACAGGTAGGTTAAAACTTGAAGTCGAAGGAATCGTCAAGTTGTTAAGAAGCTGAAAGAATCATAACTAAGAAACCAGCAGCATTTTTAATGTAAGGTTTATAGCCTCAATTTCAGACATCCCAGCGAAACCTTTCACACCTTTAAAAAGCTTTATTTCAAAAACAGCTCTTTATTTTCAAAAATAGCTCTTTACTTTTTTAAATACTCTTTAAAACCTTTAAAAACCTTTTTTTTTGTTTTAAGTTAAAAACAAATATTTCAAAGATTTAGTTTAGAGTAGAAATATTGTATTCAGTCATGCTAACCATTGGGTATTAAGTTTTTGTGGACAGCCAGGCATGATTCATGCAGTGATAGAAAACACACTTACAAACAACAGTTACTGTAGGCACTTGAAATAAGGGCCATATATGATCACATAAAATGGGCTATGATGGTGAGTATGTTACAAATTAACTTCATTTTGGACCTTTAAAATCCTTTATTTACCTTTATTTCTTCATTTACAACCTTTATTTTGTTGAAGAGCTGCTGGGAGATCTGCAATGTCCTTTTGCAACTGAAAATGAGAAATTTCATAACTCCAAATGAAGACTTTAGAAAGAGGATTTTTTCCCCTCCAGATATCAACAAGTTGTAATATACCTTTAATGACAGACAATTCTATTTGAAGCTTTGAAGTTTGTGTTACACAGACCTCTGTTTGTCAAGTTAAAAAATGCTAAAAGCAAAGTAGGATCACCCTCCAGGCCTCCATGATGCTGTTATTAGAAGCAGAAGTTATTTGGTTCAATCATTAAAGAACATCAGCTGTCAATTTTAAAGGCATAAATTACCAGTAATGGTTAAAGTTAATAATAATAATAATAATAATCAGCAGTTATGTTTACAATGCTAAAGCGACCACAAATGTGGGAAAAAACCCCAAGGGCTTATGAATTACAACTTACACGTCGGGTGGCTTCCAATTCAACATTTTAAATCAAATCGGGAATCTTTTCAATTTAGAAAGTCATTTCAGATAGGAAACCGTAGATTGCTCTTAGATGAAGAAACCCACCTTACAATGACTCTGCTGGGTATCGAACCCATAAGCTTCCGATTACTAAGCCTCATTGCTTCTTCAAATGCCACTGCGCACCGGTTTAAGTGCAAAGACTTGATTTAAGCAGAATACAAACTCCTCCAGCTGCATGCAAACTAAGCCATGAGTATAGAGGAAGTATGGTACCTCCTTTCCATGTTGCCAAATGACCTCATGTTTGAAATTACTATGGGCTTCCTGAACATACAAAACATTGTACTCTGTGTTTGTACGATTGGTTAAAGATGGTGCCTAACCTTGTTTGGAGCGCCTGTGATCCCTAGCATTGTAAGAGCTGGTGCTCTACCAGCACACCCACTTTCAGTGTATCATTCATTTACAGACTTGTCAATCAATATCGCCTCACGATACACTTCTCCATTCTTCACAGATCTGGTTCACAAGACTGGCATTGCTGGTGAAGCTGAGACAGTTCAGTACTGCAGAACTAGAGAGCCAACCTTTCAGAGACTTTGACAAACCTGACTTGTACTATCAGTATTACCCTGCCCTCTACCCTGACTTGTACTATCAGTATTACCCTGCCCTCTACCCTGGCAGGAAGGGTGAGTTAATCTATGCTCCATCCTATTCCCCAACAAACTGCCCCCCCCCTCCCCGCCCCTGCCCTCTACCCTGGTAGGAAGGGTAAATTAGTCTATGCTCCATCCTATTCCCCAACAAACTGCCCCTCCCCCTTCCCCCCTGCCCTCTACCCTGGTAGGAAGGGTAAGTTAGTCCATGCTCCATCCTGCTCATAGGAGTGTTAGCTCAGTGGTTAACGCCAGTGCCTTTGAATCATAAGGTCCCCAGTTCGAGTCACTCCAAGATTAATGTATGTCGTCCAGTTACAGAGTTGTTTACAATTGACAATTCATAATCATGGATGTTAAACATGAATCTAAGAGACTGACTTCGGTCAGCTTGCGGCTTTGATAAGCCAATGATGGCTTCTTTCGCGAGTTCCCTTGCAGGAGGATCTAAAATACATACATACATACATTCCCCAACAAACTGCCCCTCCCCCCCTTTTCAGCCCTCCCTCTTTCATATATGCTTTCAAAGTTTAAAAAGCATTCTTGTTTCAGAGTCTTGTCACAGGGGATGATGAGGGAGGGAGGGAGAATGAAAAAAGGATTACTTTGTGGAACAGATTTGAGTAGTATCTTGTCATGTGATACAAGATACATTATTCTCTGTTCAATCTGGAATTATGCCCCTCGACCCCACCTCTGTACACATTTATACTACCCTCACCCCAACCATACCTGATCCCAGGGAACGTGGTAGGCTCCTCCACTTAATATCTTGTTTACTGAGTGTTCTTACGGAATCAATTTGTCATATATTTGCCACAACAAAGTTTTCTTTCCTCATGCTTGTGTTTCACTCAAATACTTTTCATGCAAAGTTACTGACTTTAAAATACAATGGAAAGTGAATAATCATGACAATTTCATGTGCAATTAACTCTCTTTTTATCCCTGCAGGATCTATGGTTCCATTTAGTTTCCGAGTACTCGTCGCTGAAATACCACAATTTGTCAGCCAACATCAACAGAGCATGACCCGTTTGTATGCTTTGCTAGCGACCTGTCAGAAGGTAAAGTTTCATTTAGTGATCGGCATCTCTCATAATCTCCGTAACGGTTGGGTTTGATACTCACGAACGGTGTTGCTCATGACTCACAGCACCGTGTGCCTCCCTGACACCAGGGGGGTAAGAAGCTTCCAAAAGTGGGGGGGTGGAAAACATCAGAGGGGCACTTTCTCATTCCACAACAACCACTCGTTATGCTATAAACCGATACACACCGGCCATATCACTTAAATATATATGATGTGTTAGTATGCTATCAATACTATTTATTGAGATTGTTTATTGTTAACCGTGCTACAAAAAGATATGGGATGCCATTTTAAAAATATCATGTACAGACTAAAACTAAATAATTAAAATCAAATATTAAAATTAACAAAGGCTTAAGATATCCAAGAAACAGTTCTTCATCAAAGGGGCATTTTATTTGCCAGTAGGGCACATTTGTTATTTTGGAAAAAAGTGGGTGACATGTGCCCCCAGCTCCTACCCCCGGCTCCTACCCCCCTGCTTGATGCCCTAGGCTTGCAATGTTCTTGATTAGTTACCATGATAACGTATAAGCTATGGGACTGGCATATATATAGATATATAATTCTTCTTGTACATTGTGTTTTATGAAACTGAAAGTAAGGAAATGTGACAAATAAATCAAAGGTCCTTTAATTGACTTGTAAGATGTCACCATTTTTGTTTTTTAAGATGTTTTGAAGATGTTGTCATTAAGGAATATTTAGCCTTGAAGTAAATTATTCTTCTGGTTTTTTTTTTCACTTTCAGATTGTCTCAAATTTATCTAAAGGTTTGGACGAATATGGAGAGAAATCAGGAGTCTCCGAAGAATATATTAAAGGTATCAAACAGAAATTTGTCTGCTTTAAGAAACATGGCTACAATATCTGATTACTAAAGGTAGGAGGGTATACAGTGACTTCACAATGCTAATAGTTTAAAATCATTAGCTATTTAAAGGACAATGGGTGATGATGATCTCTATGGTTGGGGGGATAGAGGGGATAGTTCAGAGGACGCTTTTAACAATCTGGGGACAGTACATGAAATCCAGGGACTCTATTAATCCGGGGACGGTAAATGAAATGACTTTAGCCATAAATCGGGGACGTCTGGGCACCGTATTTAATCTTCTGCTTTTTCTTAAAAAGGATGCTAGAAAGGTTCACATCCTGTATGTGTGACAAGTACTGTTACCACAGTCATTTACATTGACATTTAGCATTTTTGAGAGCAATTCAACAAACTAGCGATTGTTATGAAGTGATTGTATCCAACATGTAAGTATTGCATGTTTTTGGGGAGGGGGACTGCTCGTTTCTTAAATTTGCAACAAACTTGAATGTCTCCCAGGCAGTTGCCATGATTATGTCAGATCTGTAAATCCTTTGAAAAGTGAAACAGACTTCTTTGATGTTTTTGTTACCATATTTGTAGTAGTTGACTGAAGGTACAAGCTTTATTACCCACAATTCATTGCCCTAGGAAGACTAAAATGTTAATTCCATTTTGGTCACTTTTCTTTAAGCTTCTCTCATCTTGTGGACGAACAGGGTCAACAGAGTACAGTATTCTATCGGGAACTGTCTCCTAGCTATGAAGGTTCGTTAAGCACAGAACTTTACTGTCTCTGTGTCATTAGACTTGCTTTGTTTTAGTTTGTGTCCACCTTTTATGTATTTATATAACATAAGCAATTATTAGGATTTTTTTTGCCCTGAAACAAATGTAAGGAAGCCTGGCTGTTTTTCTCTGACTGTATTTTTTAACCACATAATCCATACAGGCCAGATTCTCTCATGTTACACAGCTTTAAGGCCGTTTATTTGTTAACTGTGTTCTACTCTCTGAGTTTATGTTCTGTTTGTAACCACCCTGGCATTATAATGATTATTGCAACTTTGTGATCAGAGTTTGTTCAGTTCTGTCCCTGTTATAATTGTAAACTAATCCATTCAGAAACTTTAAGACTATTTTCAAGTTGTGTTATTCATGCTGTTAACTCTGTCAGTATCTTTATCTCAATCTGTGTTGACCATTTCATTTCATTTCATTTCATTTCATTTAAGATTAAGCGATCGATCTTGTTACATTTGTTAATATTTTTAAAATGCATGGAATTGAAATAAACTGGAGGAAGGACAAAAAAAAAAATCTTTCATAGATTAAGCAGTTTAGAGAAGAGATTAATATTCATAATTAGTTATGTCTTACCTACTGCAGGCCTACAGAGGGCAAAAGGTAATAAATAAAAATTTAGATGATATTGCTGTTATGATCATGAGTCAGGGAAGACTAATGCAGCTTCCCATTGTGTGTGATGGCCGAAACGAAAATTCTTTTGTTTCTTTGTTGTTTCAAAAATTGCTACTGTATATAAGCCCTGATTGGTTCAATTTTATCTCAATGTGTCATATCCTATGTTAATCAGACAGCATTCTTTGGCAGTGCATTTTCACAACTTCAAGCATATCAAACATTATCAGTATTCTAACCTGATCACACCATCTTCCTCCTATTTCTTGTACCAGGACTATTACCAATCCATTAAAGTATTTCAAACTCTTAGCAAGACTGACTCACTCAACTGGTGTCAAATAGAATCTTTGGTGGGAAGAATATATTTACAGGTAAGGTACCTTTTCTTTTTCTCTGTGATATATTAACAAAGTCACTCCTTAAAGATAGAATGGCCCTGCTCTTTATGCTGGTAGTTAATTATATTAACCCTCATTTTGAGGGTGACTATTGTCATATTAGTTGCCAGTGACAGTGGACATGCCACTGTGCTGGTACTTCTTGACTTAAGCTCGGCTTTTGACACCATTGACCATAATGTTCTTTTGTCCGTATTATCTAACGAAATTGGTATTACTGGTATTGTCCTAAACTGGTTTAAAAGTTTTATTGTGGGCAGATCGCAAAGAGTTAGAATAGGGGGCTGTTCTTCTGACAAGATTACAATTAAGTTTGGTGTGCCACAGGGATCTGTTTTGGGTCCGGTCTTATTTAACATCTATATTTGTTCCCTCTACGCTGAAGTTTCTAATGGGTTTTTATATTCATGGTTTCGCTGATGATCACCAGGTTTATAAACACTTCAGGCAACATAATCAAGGATCTGTTCTGGTTGATTCTCTGCAATCCTCTTTTGGTGGTATTCACTGTTGGATGCGCAAATATTATTTGCAACTCAACCCTGGCAAGACCCGAATAATTGTATTTGGTCCAATACTAAAACTGATTCATATCAAGGGCGTTATTCTTAACACTGTTGATTGTGTACGTTTTGACCAAACTGTTCGAAACCTTGGTGTTCATTTTGACAATACCATGTCTTCTTGGCATCAAATCTGATCACTTAAATCCAGGTGCTTTCAGAATCTAAGAAATATTTCTAAAATGCGGTTCTATCTTACTTAGTCTGAGTTAAGCACTATTGTCCAATCCATGGTTATTTCACATATTGATTATTGTAACTCACTTATTTTGGTATCAACCAACATTTATATGATCAACTCCAATCTGTTCAAAATTTGGCTGCAAGAAGGATATTTGGTAGAGGTAGATATGATCATGTGACTGATCTATTCCATGATCTTCATTGGCTTAAAATCAAGGAGAGGGTGTACTTTAAAATAATATTGATTGTGTTTAAGTCTGTTAGAGGACTGGGTGTTAAACATATCCATGATATGTTGGTTACCTTCGACCGTAGCAGAAAGACGTTATTAAAGAGCCTCGAGTTAAATCCTCGAATGGGTATTGCTCAATTGCGAAGGCTGGACCCTACATTGTGGAATAAACTTCCTGACAGCCTTAAAGAAGTCAAAAATGCTGCTACTTTTAAGAGGTTATTAAAACACTACTTACTTGTCAATGGTTCTGATTTCAGCCAGAATCTCTACCAGGTTTAACTTTTGTATCGTTACTTTGAGATTTATTTAGTTGTTTTCCAGCACAGCCGTGGTTTCAGTTTTCTGTAGTAGTTTGGCTTATAAGCCTTATTATTCTTATTATCATTATATAGCTTTGTCTCTCTCTCTCAAAAAAAAAAGGTTAAATAAATACAAACAGTTAATTGAGTTAATCGTTTAGGGGGTAGCCCCCACAGTGCTATACATAAGCTAATTATATACTGTAGCTGTTCAAATTGAAAATTTTAAGCTCAATTCTTCTCTTGTCTGCAGCTCGGCGATTTAAAATCAGCTCAAGAGACTTTTACTGGCATCGAGAAAATGTCCAAGCCAGACGACCAATCAGTTAAAATTCAAGTTCTGATAAACAAGTGAGTTAATGGAAGGATTAACTATCTTTAACAGCTAAAGAAGTAGAGTTTAAGGTCGCCTTAGGAGATATTTTGAATGGAATTTTAGAGATCAAGGTGAATTTCGTTTTATGATAACATCAAAGAACTTTAACATATGATGCAACATCTTTCCTCAAATGTAGTATATGCATGAAACAAAGAAATTAGCTAGTTATCTTTAACAATGGAAGTTGATATTTCCACCCAACTGGACCACAGATTTCTGGTCTAATTTTTCTCTGTTTATTCTGGATTGACAATAGGTGTATATTGCCCTTTGTGTTTAATTATCTGGAATGATTGATTAATGTGATGACTTTAGGCAGAATATCAGCCTTGAAAATGTCATACTCGAAGAAAACAGAAAAAAAAAGGAGTGTCACTTATGTTTCTATAGCCGATCCGGATTTCATAATATTCTGCTGATAAAGTATGCTAAATCTCTGGATGCCCATCTACGGCTAACTTCATGATGTCAGCTCGTCAGTGCAGGCCTAATTCTTAATGTTAACCCACTGTTTTATAAAATTTAATAACTAAACCAAAAACATGTTCACAACATGTTTTAAACCTTGACATACACAGAAGAAGATCCTTAGATGACATTCAACATAGTCTGTCATTGCCAAATTTGTGCATTGTAAAAATGTTTAATATTTGAGGCCGTAACACGTCTTATGTTTTAATTGATGAGTATCATACACTTAATGAGTCATAAATCTTTTAACAAAATGAGGCGGCACAGATATATATGTTAGACTGATAGCAGTTCTCTTTAATATGGTCTTCAATGTATTAAATTAATTTGTGCCTCAAGTCAAAAGCCTTTAAGTTAAACTGACAAGGTGGTGGCAGCTCCTTGAATGACCTTTGACATATTATTATTAGTAGTATTATTATTATTATCATCATTATCATTAGCATTAGTATAAATATTATTAATATTATAAATATTATTATTATTATTATTATTAATAATATTATTATCATTATTATCAATATTATCATTATTATTATTATTTTCATTATTATCATCATTGTTATTATGATATTATTACCTTAACTCATTCAGTACTTTGTCAGCAGATGTTTAACTACACTTTCATCTTATAACCTCGACCATGTCTTGTATTTCTTTTGCTTCCTTCATCCTCTCAGGGGCTTCTTGAGAATGGCACAGAATATGTACACAGATGCCCACATACAGTTTAGTGAGGTTGTTAAACTAGACCCTGGAAATTTCACAGTAAGTCTCAATTTTTGTTCGATTTTGGGGGTTTACTTTGCCTTTCCCTTTGCTTTTGCTCATTCAATGGTAAAGTTTCAGATTATCAAGAAGTATTGATTATTTCACTTTGAGTAAATTTCCTGGGTTGCAAATGATTGTGGTTCCAACTTTTCAAAATGCTTTATCAGTGTTTGGGATCAGAACAAAATTATCATTTACTTATATCATCATGGAGATTACCCCACAAGAAAGTAAGAAACATTTAGTCATTTAAGGTGGGATGTGATAGTGTTTCATCATTCTTACTTCTTCAACAATGTCAATACTGTTCGGTGTCACAAAGTGTTCAAAATTTCATCTCTAGAGATGAAAACTGCAAAATGATGAATAAAGAATAAAAAAGGGCCTGTTATGTCGTGTATTGAGAAAATATTATTGTTTTAATGTTGTGTGAGGATGCTTGGAAGTGGGGAAGGGAGTGAAGATGCATTGATGATACTCATTAATGACATATATAATAATCACATAAGTCACATAAGTCACATAACTGTAATCATGATGTTTAGTGATGCTCTGTGGTAGAATTGCCAGAAATAGTGCTCTCCAGCCATGTCCAAACTTCACAGAAGGCGCTTTCAATATCGGTCCCTATCTAGTTCGGCAAAAATTTGACCAGCTACACTCTCAGCTGCTGCTTCTAGGATTGATGGGACAGTGCCCCTTCTTCTAAAATGCTGGAGCACCCCTTTGACCACCGACTGAAAATCCTCTCAATCCTGTTTTAATATTATTTTGTTTAATATTTTCCTCTGACAGGCTGTCAACAACATATCAGTCTGTCTACTGTACATGGGTAAACTCAAGAGTGCGTTGAACTTGCTGGAATCCCTGGTCAATGACGAGCCTGACAAGTACCTGGACGAATCTATCCTCTTTAACCTCTGCACTCTGTACGAGCTGGAATCGTCTAAGAGCGCAAATAAGAAACAACAACTTCTGGGCATGGCAGCCAAGCGCAAGGGAGATGGCTTTAACGTCACCTGCTTGAAGCTACCATAAACACGATCTA
>KN885001.1:0-12862 GCA_000934455.1 Apostichopus parvimensis | reverse complement strand
TACTGGACGACTTTGACCAAAACAAGGAGTCCTCGTTGATACGGTCTGATAGACCAACAAAGTGGAAGGTTATTTGAGTACTTAGACAACCTTTCTGTACAATTGGTAAATTTTCAAAGGTAATTCATCATACAGTATATCAAGGTAATAAAATTTACAAAATGTAATTTTCCTATGATCTGCGACATATCAACCAGACCTGTTTGCCTTATGGGTCCATGATTCCTGAATACGCTGATCACGTGACCTTACTCTGCCCAGAGCAGCATTCCTTCTTCTCCGTGTTTCCCGTTTCCTGGTAGATCTCATTGAAGGCACTGAGCTGAGATTCCTGGTCAGTCTTTGGAACTGACCATTCGTTCCAGGAAGATGAAAGGTTTGCGTCGCTCGTGACGTGGTTCGTGACATCACCCGAAAGGCCAGCAGGTTGGGCGGCGCTTGTGTCTCCTGGTATCGGTGGGATGGAGCCACTGGAAGAGACGATCTGCCTCTCGCCACCCGGTTGCATGGTGTGTTTCCTTCCTTTCCTCCTCCCCTGTACCTTGATGTAGTTTCCTGGTACCAGACCCACCTTCTCCCCATCGACACTGGCCAGAAGCCAACCTCTGATGTTTGGCTGCAATTCTGATGGATTTAAACAAAAAAAATCCCTCACATATTATAAAGAAGAGGAAAGAATCACAAGAGACATTTAATTACAAACTCGGCTGTGTATTTTACCTGCAAAGGATTTTGCAACATTCATTTGCTAGGCCAGGCTTCATTTGTATTATACAGTAGGCTGTAAGTATTGGATAAGTGTTGCCAGCCTACGTAGCACAGTATGTACAGTGTATGGGGTGGGGGGGGGGGGACAGGTCTGGTTTGAGAACTCCTTGAGGTACAGTAATGCATCTTTTGTATACTACTACTTGAACAAGTTGAGGTGTACTTGTGTGGCGGGAGATGATCGTTACACACTACATATGACCTACAGTATAACAGATTTGTTTTTAAAAATGTTCGATTTCTCAAGCTTCCCATCATTTGGCAGAATGGCACTGCTCAAATCAGCAATTTATTGTTTATAGTACGATGATAAAGGACAGAAAATGCCGGCCACCTGTCAGTGTCAATTGACTTATATTTGAATTTTAAGCAAAAATCTGCTCTTTACATAACAGAAGTGTGTCTTCAAGTTTTAGGCACACTGTTAGTCAGGAAGGCTGCAGTAGCTGCAAAGTCCTTTGCAGCAAGGCTGAATCAACAGCAATCAAGATCTCAGCAAACCATCAGTGTGAAACTGCACAGTACAAATGTTTCCAGTAAGTCTTATGCAGCCTTGCTGCCAGATGCTGCACCCCCCCCCCCATGGTCTACTGTACTTTTTGACACAGAGCCTAACTTTGACTATGATACTGTAACTCCAGATTCAAAAGATGAATTTGGAAATAATTTTACATCCTCCTGACATAACTATGAAATCTTATAAATTTGGTGAAATTGTATAACTTAGCAAGATCTAGATTATAAGCAGTCTAAAGATTACTTGCCCTCAATTTGCTCTTTTGTTTAGTGTTGCAAAGTTTGGGGATATAATTTGATGTTGTTCACAACTAAAGAACAAGATACCATGATTGACATTATACTGTATTTCAAGTTCTGTATATGTATTACATTACAGGCTAAAAGAATACCATAATAATCCAGCCATGACAATTGAGTACTGTAGTATGCACTGCAACATAATGTGCTCACTCTTTGAGGCAGTTACCATGGAAACATGCACAATACTGTGTACATACATGTAGAATACTGTGTACAGTATGTATAGTGTAGGATACTTGAAGAGTACACAGAAGAAAATAATATTTCTCATTTCGTTCAAGCATGATGGAACTTCAGTGAGTAAATTATGCCACCAAGTACCAGCATATATCAGTAGATGACCAGTACAAAATTGATGCACTGGATTGATGTCATGCCACTGTATAAAAAAAAAACCCATATATATACTGGTAATATTAATACTGGCTTGAAGGCATCACACTGTAGATTAATGCCATAAATGCCATGTTAGAAGTATGGTGCAGTAGTACTGTTTATGCTTTAAGCTGACATCCCTAACAGGCAAGACACCCAGGAGAAAACAACAGTCTATTGATAAAGATGTAACAGTTACCTTCATTTCTCACTGATAGTGAGTGCAGATGATGAATGCATACAGGTTCAAATATTAAAAATGATCATGTATCATTTACATGTTACATTGAAGGCAAGACAAGGATCTTTTCATGGTACCAAAGTCGTCAATCAAAGCAGATATATATGGGAACAATTCTGTTTTTATAAATTTTATTGTCCACTAACTTTGAAGTTACAGTTGTACCATTCCATCAATTATGAGCGTTGAGTCACATAATAATTTATCCGGTATCGCACCACAAAATATATATACAAAATTGTCAAAATTATGATATAAATGCAAATGATGTATATATACTGTACATGAACAATACCGTTTTATATCAGTGACAAACTTCAGAACCTTCAAAGTTGATGCAAAGATCTTCAACACTAACTTACTCCCCAGAAGTACATGAGTACAGAGTATAAACTTGTACCACTACAGTAACAGGCCCAGAAAGTAAGTATTTGCACTATAATCTACTGTACATGTACTAGATTTCTAAAAATGAACCCAGTAGTATCAGTACAGTACAAGTGAAACACGCATGAGGCAAAGTACTGCAAGAGTACACACAATTAAGTACAGCTTGCTACAATACCAGTATATATAGAGTTCATGGAATCATACAAGAGGGCATGTACTTGCACTATAATCTACATACTAGAATTCTAAAATGAACCCAGTAGTATCAGTACAGTACTAACTACTACAGTAAGTTCAAACACCCATGAGTCAAAGTACTGCAAGAGTACACACAATTCAGTACAGTTTGCTACACTACCAGTTTATGGAGTTCATGGAATCATATAAGTCTCAGGACAAATAGGAAATGTAAATCAATCTAGAAATCATTTCATTTTTCGGATGTTTCATTTTTGACAAACCTTTGGGTGCTAAGTTAAGGACATCGCCTGCCTTGAAGGAGACCTCATCCTGACGATCGGAGTCAAAGTCGTACTCTGCTCTGGCTACTACGTGGTCTTCCTCTCCGCTGGCCCACTCTGGAACACCTGCATGTGCAGCAGCATAATAATCACATGTTAAATACTGTACTGTGATTACTTGTAGTTATTTAAATCATGCTTTTAAGGGAATGAAAGGTTTCCTTGCAGTTGTCTGAGTATTAACATAAGTTAAGGCTAAATTTGTCAGAGTCTGAGAGCGCAACATTTCGTTGTAAACACATACTCATATTTATGTTATAATTACTTATCACGATTAAACATCACTTTTCTTCATCCATATTGCTTAGATGTTGTATAGGCACAGTGCTACATGGCTTATTAATACAGTAGTTACACATGGTAAATTCTTAACTTAAACATGTTCATTGCTCATTTTTTGTTATACAGTACACTATAAATCTTTGGTGAAGAATTCTGAGAAATTTGCATACCAAGTCTAAAGCAGCCAACTGTACAGTACAATAATAATAACTGCCTGGGTTAATGGTTGATTGCATATAACTTGAGTAATACAATTGAAAATGTACCCTGACGTACTGTATAGAGTATTGGTGACATTATGAATGTTTGTAAATCCGTGTTTGTTATGAAACTGGCCAACATAGTTCTAAGTAATGAAAATAAGTATACATGTATGTTTTCCAGGAAATCCTTGGACACAATATCCTCCACCCCCACCCCCTTCCCCATGCAAGTGTACAGTTTAATTTAGAACAATTGACAAGATTAACAAGTTCTGCCAACAGCAATTAAAGTCTAGAAACCTCACTAAGTCAGGCTGTAGATACATGTACAGTAAGTACTGTCCTGTACTTTACTAAGTACACTGTAAACTTGTTACTGAAAACTGTTAGTGCATTGTAATTTACAGTACATGATTTTACATGATACAGCAACATATAAAACACATGCTAGTACAATATATAGCTGAGCTGTATACTACAAGTCTGCAATATATACATTCTATTCTATTGCATTGCACCATATGCAGCACACTGTAATTAAGTACATGTATGTACTGTACAGCAACATATACAACACATATAATATTTGTCTACAAGTTCGCAATACATTCTATTACATTGTACTGCACCATATGCAGCATACTGTAATTATTGTATGTCTGTACTGTAAAGCAACATATAAAACACATATATTAGTATAAGTCTGCAAGTCTACAAGTCAGCAATGCATTCTATTCTATTGCACTGTACCATATGCAGCATACTGTAATTACTATATGTGATAGTCTGCACTGTACAGTAACATATGCAACACATTTAGTATAATACTGTATATAGCTGCTGTACAGTACCAGTCTGCAATGCATTCTATTCTACTGTACTGCACCATGTGCAGCGTACTGTAATTACTCAACTGTATACTGTACATGTGATTGTCTGCACTATACAGTAACATATGCAACACATTTAGTATAATATGTAGCTGCTGTACAGTACCAGTCTGCAATGCATTCTATTCTATTGTACTGCACCATATGCAACATACTGTAATTACTGTATGCCTGTAGTACTGTACAGTACTGTGCACAACCGTCCTTGTAAACAACAGACTGAATTCGTATCAGAGTGTACTTTGAACTTTGCAAGAAGAAAGATGATGCGATAGATAGAGGAAGCGTAATGACTACTGCTGTACACATGTTATTGTTTTAAGCATCTGTCCCTGAATGCATTTAACAGTAAACACAGCATACCAAATGAAAACAACTGACAACCTAATTCAAGTAAACAATGTTATAACATCCGTACATTCCATAGATTGAAACTAAAAAAGGATTTACAAGGATAGAGCGTATGCATAACTACAGTATGTAAGTAATCTGCATAAAGTGTATGTGAATTAATCCGAGCAGTACAGGGTTCAGTACAGTAGCCTACATATCGCAATGTTTTTGCAAACAAGCCGACAGTAAATTTTCTGGACCGAAGCAAGGAAATTATTGGCAGGAAAGGAGACTATAAAGTTGGGATTACAAGTAATTTGTTCTAGTTGCCTAATTAAGCCTTACTTTGTTAGTTGATGGGGATCATTACTTAAAACTGCATCTCTACTGGAAGGGTCAGTGAGAAGAGAAGTCACAGAGGTGTATGTCAGGTCTTTCATGTGCCATATATCCAACCAAGTATTACTGTACACCTCAGTTTCTTGGTAAATAACAGTTCCTGTAAGTACGGCAAATCAAACCTATTGACTCTGCATGCCAATAGGAGAGCAGGTCTGTCTGGTCAAATGATGAACCAGTGGTCAAGTAGAATATATGCTGATGGCAAGACATTAATCATGTTTGATGAGGAGCTTTTCACTTCCATCACCCCCCCCCCCAACTCTCCTTCTCCCCATGACATGTCCTGTATGTATTTGACTTATATATTTGACTATTCTGCAATTCTATGTAGTACTGTATTGTCTGCATTATGTTCCTATTAAATAGTCTTGAGTTGGTCAAGTTCTTTACTTTTTAAACATCTCAAAACTGTAATTTGCACTTTATGTAATGAGGAAATTACTTACAAATTGACACATGAATATGTATGTACAACTGTACAGTGTCAATTCTTTGTGGGACAAATTTAGAAGTTGTGTACGGGATTACAAAGCAGCTAATGGCTCTCTTTACCTAAACTGATTGTAACCACACATATATACTGTAGCTATTTCCTAAGTTAGAGTTATGGACTATCCATTTAAATGTAAATATTACATACACTACCTCAATCACAATGCTGCATGCGGGGTTACAACCAAATATTATGGGAAATACAAGTTATACAGGAAATACAAATACAATACAGGAAATACAAATACAATATTATGGTGCAAATACAATATAATACTGCTTTACCTAGACTAGCTCCATCTCCATTGCACAGCAGTCTCCATATGACGTAAGGTCCACCAACCACCACCGCAAAGAACATGAAGATGGGCCAGGAGGGCGATGCTTTACCTCCGGGTCCATTGGGAGCGCCAGGTATAGACACAGCATTGTTCGCAGCTTCCTTCCAAACTTCCTCTGCAAAGCCAGATTGTCTGAGCCTTAACATTTCTAGAAGTCTGTGATAGGTATATCTGAGAAACCTAAATATTGCCAGCGCTGACAGTATCCTAGCCATGTTCACTTTCAGTCTGGTAAAATGGTCAGCCACCCCTAACACCGCTCGAAAGCAGTTGTGGACAGTTTGAAACGTGGAGTCGAGCATCATGCTCACAGAGGCAAATGCTTGAACGATGCTCTCGATGGACTGAAAGGCCGGACGGCTATTCTCCTCGGCTTGCTGCAGAAACCGACTGTAGCCTTCGGGGCCGCCAAATTCATTGTAGCCTTGTCCATTACCGTACCTGCTACCGTACATATTACTGCTGTAGCCATAGGGTGAATACATGCTACCAAAGTTACTACTGTAGGGAGAGCCGTAGCCGTAGGAGTTATAACCACTACTGTAACCTCCGAATCTGTTGTTTAACGTTCCATAAAATGGTCCCCCCGTCTGGGTAGCTATGCCATTCCTTGACGGTAGGGCAGGACCAAAGGTACCTGCTCCAGTAGTCGGAAGAGAACCTCTGTCTACTGCCTGAAAGTTTGACATTCCACTGTTGAACGATAAAGTATAAGAATCAATGACCAGCATGTTACAGCACAAGTATTGTATACATGTACTGTATAACAACTTCATTATAAATAAGTTTACATCTATCACTTTGTTACAGGGTTCATTCAGCCTTAAACATCAAGCTGCGGGAGACAGCGATATCTACAAAACAAGATCATAGTATTGAATATTTTGCATTGAACAACAAAACTCCACATGTAATAAAATGTGTGTAGATTGGTAGGGCATAGGACTTTGCAATCCTGAGGACACTGGGTTCAATCCTGTTCTAACCCAAAATTGTTGTGCTTTTTGCCAGATTTGTTCATAATTTCCCATACTTACAGTAGCTTCCAATTTGTTAACAATGAAAATGGGAAAACAGTATTTCTCTTGAAACATCTTCTGTAATATTTTTTATTAGTTGTAAAACGAAAGTTTCAAGCCTAGATTTTCTTGCTCTATTCAAATTTGTTTCTTAGCTTTACTCTGATATAAGTACATAGAAAAGCTGCACAGGCTTCTTTTGATCACATTGATAGAGGCATTACAATTCAAATGCAAATATTTAATAATTAATTTCTTCATGGAACAACATTAATTTGAGAAGTTAAATACTGTTCATTCTTTAAGGAAGGATGTATTTTGTCAAACCCCTTCATTTTCATGAAGGTTCCTACTGATTTATGCCAAGTTGTATAGGCCATGCTGTAGTGTGAATCTTTGTTACCATGTTGAATTGAAATTTCTACCACCTGCACTGGAGAATAAACAAATAATAATAACACCTGTGATTAATTTGAGGGAAAGGCTTAGACCTAACCTACATGGTATTAATGCCCAATTTACAGTATTAATCATGAAGGAAATATTTCCACATTTTGATAACATTTACAGCAGTGGGCACATGAGGCCTACCTTATAACCAGCAAATGCATTAGCACTGTGGTCTGTAGAACAGTTACTATGCCTAGTCTTCTGTACAGCATACTGTAGCATGTCGTTAGAACATATGCAGATACTAGGCCTAATTACTATACAACTGGTACTAACTAGGCCTAGGCCCTAGGCCTACTAACTTTGGGTCAGTTTTAAGTATATTACGGCTGTTTCATTCCAAAACTGTTTTTCTATAAGGACAAGTAGAAATCACAAGGCCTAGTAGAATTACAATCAGGCAGTTTTAGGTCTACAGTGGGACTAAGTCACGCATCACTCAAAGTTATATCCTAGGCCTAAATAGTATATAAGCCTAGGCTTGGCACACAAATTGATAGGCCTACAGTATATTTGTATTGGGCCGGCCTGAGTTGTTGTTAGGCTAACGTTGGCCAAGGACTTCGAGGTTAGGCACTTACATGTTGCTTCCACCTTGTTGACAACACTCTCTGTTGTTCTGACCCATTTTCTCCCATGGTTTGGCTGGAGCGGCCATTTCGATACCAATTTAACTCTTACTATTAATTAATGTTAACGGTTTCTGTCATATCTTTACTGTCAGTGAAGTTAGCTTGGGTTAGCTTACTATGGTTAACAAATCTCAATAACCTGTGCAGTTAGCTGTACGTGCAAAGGCTTGATACGTATGTAACTGTACTATCGCATAAGAGAATCGGCTGTATCGTAACAAGTTCAATACAATTTGTATGTTGAGGGTTGGCTGATGAAATAGGGGCGCTGTGCAGCAATCATCAAGCGATACGTTATTGTTGCAGCCTACAGCACGTTTTTCGATTTCCAGTCGTAGAGTCAGCCAATATTTCCCTGGTTGACTATAGATTTTTTTATGATTCTTCAGAGACTTGTATAGGGTGGAGAAAGGGAGGGTAAAGGAGAAGAGGAATAGGGAAAGGGTAGCGAGAAGAGGGGAAATGGGGAGGTCTGGAGGGTAGACTAGCTTTAATGTGAGCCAAGGTGGAGCCTTTTGTCCAATATTTTGTCGGAAAATGGGATTTTGAAGGGTGCCTAAATAAAAGTTGTAGCAGAATTTGTAACTGAAACTGATAGGCATTAGAGGAGGGACATCTTAGTGTGACACAATCAAATGAAGTGGATCTACCATTTTGGGGGTAGAGGCAGTGGCGTCGTGCCCCCCCCCCCAAATTTTGTCAAAGGTGTCATAAAATTTTGTCATATTTAAAACAAAAAGTGTTTTCGAACAGTGTCAGCAACTGAATTTCTTGTAGGGCCTACGAGAAATGGGGCTTCTGTTGACTGCTTGGTCAATGGTTGTTAATTGTTGATATTCAGTCAATCGAAGCAGTTAAATAATTACTGGTTGATAACTAATGAACCAAATGTGCCATCAACGCTGCCATCGTTGAACAATATTATATATACGTAGTCCCAGAGTAAGTGCAACCCGTTACTTTTGCCAAAGTCAGTCAATTTTCCATGAAAAAATGGCAAATTTTTAAATTGTTTTCTAAGCCTGTAACAAAGTTCGGAAAGTTAAGATAAATGTAGTGAACAGAGATTATGGGGCTCCATGTGAACTTCTTCTGAAGTAATGCAATCAGTTCGCTAAAAGGTCCACCAGGATAAATTTTCTTTATGATCTGATATAGGTAGTTTTGAAAAAAAAATGAATAATAATAATCATTTCAAATACATTCACAATTAACCTGGAAAATAATCACTTCGTTATCGCACGTTTTACCTTAGGTTTCGCTACTTTCGCTTTTTCTGCCCATGTTTTCAAACGGCATAGCTGTTTCTTTACCCAGTCACCACTTCTCACGGGCATGGGCGGCGATCATGGATCAGCCAACACAAAAATGTTTCGATTTCTTAAATTTTGGGCGCTTCTAGGAGACGAGGAATTGGTAACTGAGGAATAACTGGCGATCACTTCCTTCGAGAATATTTCCCAAAATAAAAAATTGCCGGAAATTTTGATCAATTTTAGGGGTGTTGCTTACTGCCATAAAGCACGGGAAGTGCCGTTTCCTGCAATCTGAGGGGTCTGCCAGACGAAAAAATTTTCTTGTACGCTGCGCGCCAACCCGTGGTGGCGCTCCGCTTAGATAGTCATCACCTGCCCACGGGCCCCCAAAAAATTTATTATCGCACGACGCCCCTGGGTAGAGGGCAAAAAATGACGTACCATGGTGATGCGTGTGCGAGTTTTTATGTGTCTATGTATAAAAAGAAGTGTACCAGGCAGTCTGCTTCCCCTTTAACCTGAAGCCGATGAATTTAAAACTAAGTGGATGTGCACCTGGACATGTCTTGTAGTATCTTCGTCAGGGTAAAGGTAATATACAAACTAATATTAACACTTGGGGGAATTCTGTCAAATTCTTTGATAGATCAAACTTAAAACGTTTTACTCGTACTCATTAATGTAAAATACCATAAAATTGATGCAAATGGTGGAGGTCACTATATAGGTGGCCAGACTTTTTGCAAACGAACTTGCTCCTAATTAACCGTAAGGCAGATGGACGTCAAATCATCGAGTGGGGTGTATTTCCTGTGCATAACGTATGTTGAGTTTGCTATAGCTGATGACGCTATAGGATCATAATGTCAAAGATCATTAAAGCCGTACAATTGTTTCATCAATACGTTATCCTCAGTAGTTTAGTTTCAGCATTTGAAAAAAAAACATTCCCATTACAGAAAATAAATATTGTAATAAACGGAGAAAAAAAACATTAATAACTGATGCACACAAATATCATAGTTAAACGACATCAATCTGCCATCCTTGTGGCTGGGGAAAGACTAATTCTGTGAGTTTTCCCAAACGAAGAATAAAATTATAAATAATGATGGTTTAGTTGGTATCTTCTTTAACGCTGCATAGTGATCAACTGTACGTGCTGTAACTTTATCATTATTCTTACCAATTCTTGTTGATTTACACACTGGTTTGAGCTATCTATCTACTTATAACAATTACCATTTAGCTATTCGTAATTTTCAAGAGTTTCAAGGTTTATATGGGTATGTCAAAGTTATACGTCCTCAAATTTCACGTTATATCTTAGTTTACCAATCTTTAGTTGAAATGATGACTCTTTATTGAAGTACATCATTAAAAAAATGTGATATTATTGTGTCTGTGTAACCTGTCTGCGTGAACACATGTATGTTATTAATAATAATAATAAATGCAAATTTTATAGCGCCAATATACAGAGGAAAACCAATTCTCAGTGGCGCTATAGTGCTCAGGGAAGGCAGTCAAAAATAGATAAGTTTTGAGTCTGTTTTTGAAAATGTTAATGTTGGGTGCCGACTTGATGTGCAGTGGAAGTGAGTTCCAAAGAGTAGGAGCGGCATTAGAAAACGATCGTTGACCAAATGACTTGAGCTTCCGCTTAGGTACATGGAGCAGTAGCTGATTTGAGGATCGGAGAGAGCGGGTGGTGGTCTTCCGACTGATCATGCTACTCGTGTATTCTGGTGCTAATCCATGCAGGGCTTTATATGTGAGCAGGATGATCTTGAAGTTTATCCTGTAGGAAACAGGTAACCAGTGCAGTTGCCGAAGAATAGGAGTGATGTGGTCGAACTTCTTTGAGCGTGTGGTGATTCTGGCTGCTGTATTTTGTGTTCGCTGAAGCAATCGAAGCTGATTATCTGGTAAACCATATAGAAGCATTAACAGAGTGTGGTTAATAAATGAAAGGAAGCTTACATTTATGGAGTGTGGAATAGTGATATTGGGTGAAAAGGATCTCTAAATGTATATTTATCGTCCACCTCTCCTTGATACGATTTCGTGCAATATCTCGCATTTAGTTTTTCCGGGGATGTTGAGTTTGTGTTTCGTGATATAAACGTAGCCCAGCTACTAATTTGGCATTCGGCATGCATGTGCATGTGAAACTGTTTCAGTATTTCAGATATCACATAATGACTCCGTAATGAAAATGTAGGCCTACCAAATGAAAATCATTGGCGCAATTGGAGGTGTTTTTGTGTGAGAAGTGGGGGAGGGGGTGGGGGTTAAGGCTGTTGGGTGTCATGTTCCCACCTTCAGCGTCAATCGGAAGCAGATCCGTAGACAGTGTTCAGATGTATGGGGCGTGGGGATGGTGGTCAGAAATATATAATAAGTTTAGTCCCCTTCCCCTTTTGAGAATATAATGGTTGGTAAATGGGACTTTATAGATATAAAGTACAAGTCGGTATTCTGTAGTGGTTGGCCTCCATGTCCACCCTATCTTATTGACTAGTAGAACCCTGGTCGAAGTGGATCTCAGTTGGGGCTTTCTTTTTTGCATTCGATCGAGTAAAAATGAGACCACATCACCGGGCCCAGCTGGACGCCCGTCACATGCCCCAAGTCGAAAGAAATTAGAAAAATACATCCTCTCCTTTGAAATAATATGTACGTCGTTGATTAAAACTGAGTTTCTGTACTCGGTACAGACTTTTGATTCATTTTTATGATGATTCTCACCAACAGGAGTGTATATAGCTATCTCATTAGTTAAATGAAGGCGATATACGATTTATGTACATAACGTACATATTAACATGTTTAAAAATCGCGGAAACAAGTTGTATTGCTAACATTTGCTGGAAACATGTTATGGTTAAACACATGATCGGGTACGGCTATTTAAAACAAAATGTTATGGTAAGGCGTAGTCATTTGAAAATATGTTAAGGTTAGGCGTATTTTTAAACATGTTAGGGTGAGGCGGATTTATAAACATAATAGGGTAAGGTGTGTTTTATAAATATACTCTAAATAAGTTAGGGTTAGGCGTATGTAAAAACATATATAAACATGGTAGGGTTAGGCGTATTTAAAAAAGAAATCTACTATAAACATGTTAGACTTAGGCGTATTTAGAAACTACTATAAACGTGTGACGATTTGAGGGATGCTGAACAAATACATTGAACAGAAAGGTATACAGAAGACATAATGGTCTAATTACAAGCTCTGAAATGTCTCGCCATGTTGGCTTATATATTGGCTTTTCGTTTATTATGTAAACTAACAACTGTCTCCCTTTTATCATTTTTGCGTTTGGAAAAATAACAGAACTCAAGAGTTGAGACATTGAAAACATTTGGGGGGGGGGGGGAGGAAAAATTGTGTATGCAATTCACAAACCATAGTGCATAGTTACCAATCATTTACATGG
>KN885000.1:127234-138799 GCA_000934455.1 Apostichopus parvimensis | reverse complement strand
ACAGATATCATCTGATGTTAACACAATTTGTACTTCTTAACATTTCTTCAAATCTGACCAAAGGTTATTAACTCATACAATGCAAGAAATATGAAAGATAACTCAGAAGGTGATATGATTGTACTGAAAGGACTGGAAATTAAAAGTATTATATATCATTAAACAATACACATTAAACAAGAGAGGAGACCAGATCTGATTTACAGGTTGGCAACCTCCTATATGCAAAAGCCCCCCCCCCCACCTCCCCTGTAGTTGTTATGGTAAATTGCATCCAATTATACTCAAGCAGTGCTCTGACTACTTGAGGTGTTTAATTTGCAAGCTTACCCTTTGACTTCTCAGCATCAGATGTCAAAGGTGATTTCTGCAATAGAAAAATGAGTGAAAAAGAAGAAAAGCTCAGGATTTTCTTAGAAGGAAATAATTTATGAGATAAGAAACAAGATAGATTCCAGGGATGAGTGAACCAATTAATGAATTCATTGAGTTGCAACAAATTAATGTTTGTTATTGTGGGATGTACTTGACTAGTTTCCTTGCCAACAAATAGCAATGCAGCAAAACAATTTGAGATATTTTGGAAAAATTGAATTCTCAGACAAGAAGTAGACTATTTTATTCCTGATCATAAAGATTACAGCCAAACTCTTGTGCAAAATGTGAATATGAAGTACCTGAAAGTTTAAACTTTCCCAAATTTGCCTATTGATATAATATCAGCATTCAATAAACACAATATTTTAGTTCTTATTTATCATTGCCATGGTGCCATTATTCAGAGTAATTGAAACATCTCATCTACGTCCCTCTGCAACAAACAATCATCAAAGAAACAAAATCTAAATTTCCCTACTAATTTTACAGTCATTTTGTCATCTGCAAACAGCTGTGCTTGGTCTATTCAAGTATGTAAAGTACCAGTTGCGATAAATGTCAATATAAAAACATTCTTAGGAATATACAGAAGGAACAAAAGATAAATAGCTCTTTTTGTGTGCCATTTATCAAAACAACAACAGTAGCTATACTTTACTCCTCCCCATTTAGATCTCAGGCCTACAATGTCACATATTTAGCCACTTGCCATGTAATATGCAAGCGCTTAAAATAGCTTGTAGCTAAATTCAAGTTCCAACTGGCACTTTCCTGAATAACAGCTCACATCAATTAACTTTGAAGGGCTTTTTTTTCATACAGACTTATCATGTATGTTCTTGATGTCTATGGGCAGACAAATGCAAATGCCTCTGTTTTTGATATTCTACTGACAATCTGCAGAATCGATTGGCATTTAGCTAATCACTGGAATGAATTTCCAGGCATGGATCTAATGTATAATGATTAAAATAAAATGCATATGAATCAACATGTTTTGAAAATTTAAATTTATTATCAGGAAAAGGGTAAAACTTGAAATAGGACCTTGTCGTTTTGTTTACTATAAAAACCCACCTGTTTAGATCTCTTTGTTGTCTTTGATTGCCCTCCCTGAGCACCCTTCTTTCCTGCAGCGTACAGGTCCAATAAATGATGACATACATCTGTAAATGAAAAGTGATTTAAACTCCATCTGCAAAACAAAGTAGTTACTTCTGTACGCCAACACTAGTCTTAACATAACATCAACACTAGTCCTAACGTAACATATTTTTCTGTTATCAACAATGCTATTGAACTCTCCATCTAAGACAATTATTACTCTTTACCACTATCAAGTGTTATTTTGAATGATTGTAGATGTCTGAGAAATTATACATGAAAGGTCAAAAGAACTTGTTTTACCTTCCATAATATCAAGGGAGACATCCTCTGAGAGAGATTCCCACCATTTGTTCTTAGTGCTCTTCCCTGACCAGTCTAGCAGATCACTCTTTGACAGACGACCGGCCAGGTAGAGGAAGGCCACAGCGGTAATGTGTGGCTCCCATTGTAAGCACAGGGTGGTACACAGACTGGAATGAAAAGTGATGATGGATGTACCTCAAATTAATTGTCTCATAAAATGATAATGATTTCAGCTACATTTATTTACTGGCTGGACCTCCCCAAAAGCATTTATGCATACAGAGCTTAACTGAGACCACAATAGGTAACCACTGACTTGCTAGTGTAGATTATATGACATTAAATTTGCCAGTCTCTTTGGGTAGTTTTGAGGGTTACCTCTCTTTGACTAACTTAAAATGTGTGACACATTCCACCTAAAAACCAGCAAGTATATTCATTTATGTATATGTTGCAATCACAATAGGCTTTTCAACAACAGCACTGACACAATTGTTTTTCATGATCACTAAACCATTCCACTTTCTACGTATAATCTCTCTTCTTTTTTTTTCCTTTTCTCTTTTTCATTTCTTCCCATTTCTAAAGTCTTCACTTTATACCCAACAAGTCTTTTTCCCCCATTATTTACATGTATAGTTTTGCCAACCAGATACCAAACGTTGGAACAGGGCTGTTTCATTTAACTAATTTCAACTAATCAATATTATTTGTTATCTACAGTGTAGCAGACGGAGGGGTTATGTTACTCATTCAACAATTCGTTCTCATTAATTACCGACAAGAGATTATTGACGACAATTGATGTCAATTTCTCACCTATCATTCACAAAGGTCCAGGCCATCTGCACCAGTTTTTGGATTTTTTCTTTGTCTCCTTTGAATGTCTTTGCATATTTCAGCAGATAGCTGTAAGGATGCTCCACCTGCAGATCAAACTTAATCGTCTGTAGCAGTATCCTCTCGTACGTCATTATCTCCTCCTACAACAGAATTCAGGGAAGGAGACAGTAAAATGTATGTATGTATTTCAGATCCTCCTGCAAGCAGGAACTCGTGAAGAAGCCTCGCTGGCTTATCAAAGCCGCAAGCTGACCGAAGTCAGTCTCTTACATTCATATTTAACGTCCATGATCATGAATTGTCAACAACTCTGTAACTGGACGACATACATTAATCTTGGAGTGACTCGAACCGGGGACCTTATGATTGGAAGGCACCGGCGTTAACCACTGAGCTAACACTCCACAAATGCAACGACGTCATCCACCTCAATAGTTGTACATAGAAGGAACCTGCTTTAAACAAATCTGTTTACAGTCTTTCAGTATCTAACTCAAAATGTAATACAGCTTATATAGTCTTTTAGTTATATTTTGTAGACAAAATTACAGTGAGCAAGAATTTTTCTGACAATGACAATGAATGATCATAAAAAATGACTGATCTTAAATATTTAAGACAATGAATGATCTTTAAGTCACTTAAACGAAATAACATTTACTTAAATTCTCAAAAACCAAAACAAACAAAACCACCCCGATATTTGGACAGTAGGGCAATTCTTAAAATGTAGCTCATATTATGAAGTTTATCCCTAAAGGATATTTTCTCTTCTCAGTCTCCCAATATAAAATAAAACCAAGGTGCAGAAGAAGAGGTAAATCTATGCATTATACCAGTTAAATTATAGATAAATCAAATCAAGATAAAATTAGATAAAGACTGAGGGAAAACAAGGACTATGACGGAAGTAACATGCTAAGTGATTGTTGTCCCAGTATCTCCTTGCTTCAGTATAGCCAACGGTCATTCACATACCTTAGGGTCATCACCAAAAGCTGCAAAATGGTGATCTGGGAGAATTTCTTTAGCTATTCTGATGATGTCCTTGCACTTCTTTGGTGTTTCTTCAACTTTTCCAGCCAAAAATAAACAAGCTGCTCCAGTCAACTACAAAACAAAATAAAAATTAAAATAGATAAAATAGTCATTGCTTTCATCATTTTGAGGCTTGAAGCCTATGATATGCAAATAAAACACATTAATGGATTACTTTGTTCTACTATCACATGTACTGAGGGCTCTCAGCCGATAGTCACAACAAACAAATACTACACTATTACTCTGAGTAGATCCGATAAGGGAAATATTATAGTTTTCTAGTAACAATACCCATTCTAATGTGAATCGTTGAAAAAAAGTCTAGTGGGAATTTCATTGTTCTATCAAAACTCAATTCTAATTGCTTTGATAAGGATGCCAAATAGACTATACTATAATCTGGCTACTTTTCTAGCATCAATTATTAGACTTCAATTTGTTTTACTTTATACAGTACTCTTCTTTCACCTTACTTTTTCCTTTTGGTTATTATTATTTTTTTTGTTTTTTTTAGATATATATTTATTTTTTTGACTTCTAGCAATCTCACTTTTTTCTCTAAAGTATGCTATCAAAGTATTTGCAAGTAAAAGTATTGTCAGAGTTCAACTGTTCACTTGTTTATTTTATTGACAGCCATTTGTAATCAGAAAGGTCATTAATACAAGAAATAACACATTTGCTATATATCCAGCGATTCTCTAAACAAATTAATAGAGTGCCTCCTGTTACTTCCTGTTAGTCTCTACATGTTTTACTCACATAACTGCACTGTAAGGTCACAGAATCATACTATGTATAAATACACAGGAGGCATACCTGACAATCAAAGTAAATGCATGGGACATATAGGCTATGGTTAAATTAATACAACAAAACATAACTGTATAACACAAGCAGAGCTTACATATCTTGGGAATTCTTTGAATGTGTGGAACATGTAGAAGCGATGAAAGTAAACCACTCCTGTTGCCATGGTGTCATATCGTCTATAAACATGTTTCATTAAGGAAAATAACAAAATTTCAATACTAAAAATATTGATCAAACAAAAAAGTAAACGTGTAATTTGGACACAAAGTAGCCAATCTGCAACACAGTACTTTAAAAATTCAAAACAGTTTGTAAACATGTAATTTATTGCACCTAAGCAATTTTTCTTTTCAGAGTAAGACTTAAAAAATTCAATCCCTCAAGTTGCTATGTGAAATTCAAAGTCCACATGAAATGTCACAAAACACAAAACTGCCAGGCTTCCTACTGACTAGCCACATATGACCTCATACAAAAGCTTAAAAGAGGCATAAGCTTAGATGCATATCATGGTCATTGTTAAATGTTTTGATAACTATCAGTGATATTTCTTCTGGACTAAAGGATACAGTTTCATGGCTGTCCCAGCTTCGATGATAAATCTTGCTCCTTCTCTTCGATACCTTGCTTCTGTCCCTTCATCCATGCCATCTTTCATGGATGGAGTATTTAGGAGATCTTCTGGTTCATAAAACCAGCAGGGCATTGTGATATATTTCTTGTTTTACCTGTACATAATGAAAAGAATACTGATATATTTCTTCAATATTGAATTGCTAAATTATTAATTTCAGTCTTACAGTAACTTATTGTTGCTTAGAGAAATAATATTCTTTTAAAGGACAAATACCATGATCTCTTTCATTTTTGCTCTGTTCGGTTTTATCCTTCAACCAAATGATTGCACCAATAGTACTTTGAACAGATTCTGCCAGAATGCGATAGATTTATATACTTGTAAATGTAAAGGCCTCGAGTCAAAACGGTTAAAGCAAGGACAAAAATCCGTAACTCTGCACATGTCCATTACAGGCAATAATCACTTCATCTCAATTAAGACAGTGTTTGATTAGATTATACTAGCACCAATTCCACGGGGTCCTCGTTATGCGAAGTTTCGAACCCTAGCGTATGCTATACTACTTCCTACGACTAGTTAGGCATATGTTCGGCTAACCTACTTACATTTACACTAGCAGGTAGGCCTAGACTAGCCTACGCAGAAGTTAGTTAGGTCACTATAGCCTAGGCTAGTGCCGAAGTAAGACAACTCAAAACACGTAGTGTACAGAAAGGACCATGATTGGCAAGATGGGATTATTACATGCAATGTTAAGTTTTGATGTATTACCTCTGTCTGGTTCAATCTTTAGTAATTCAACTTCAGTGAACATGTATGGCCTTCGCCGTCGTTAGAAGCTAATGATACAGTATGTAACGTTGTCTGATTAATTCAATTATCACAGTATGAACGAAGTGAAAGATCTGCTGCGTGAGTGAATATATGGGTGAAGTCAACACACACACTCGACGTCATGTCAGGAGCACTCCTAGTCCTAGCCTGCACCCAAATTGTGAGTTAGATTGTAGCACAAGGGCAATGAATGCTTGGCGAGTAGATGGATTTGGGATCTGATGCCAGACACGTTGGTGGAAAAAGAGACTTTCAAGACCAGGAAGATAATTTTAAACCGGTTTTTAAACGCTACAAAAATCGAACACATGGTTTAGACCTCTCAGAAGTTGTTGATTTTAGACTGGTAAGCATTGTCATGTTAGAAACCTTTTAACAGTTGTCATTGGTACTAATTCTGCGAGCAAACTACTAGTATAAGCGTAAGATCTAATTCATGAATTATGTCATGGCCTGCACAAGTATATTTAAGTTGGTAGTGTGACGAATGCAGAAATACGTATCACTGTTTAGTTTCATTATTATCACTGTGTCTGATAATAACCACCATGGTTGTAGTCAGAAGGCCTTAGACTACTGTAGGTTCAGCCATTTAAGTTTTCTGGTAAACCTGATCTAGGCCTATCTTAACTAGACAAGACTAGAGTAAAAGTAAGTAATTTGGTTTCCTGGTGTAGGCTACCACCAAGCCCAGTTACATAGAACTTTTATTAAATGTGGAACTATCATCCAAATCTAATAGACTTGTTTAGTGGTAGTCTGTCCAGCTTCAGAGTGAATACCATATATGAATGACATATTTTCTAGGCACTCAGGTGATTATACTTATTAGTTAAGACCTTTGTTGATTTTAGCCTCACTTGTCAGGGTTTATCAACAGAAGCAAAAAATACAACAAAAGGGCAAAATTGACATGTTAATGGGTCCCCAAATTCTTCCTCTTCACCTCCCTATGTCATTTTGTTTTTTGACAGGGCAGGAGCCAGTGGTATTTTAGTTACTGTTTATTCATTCACAAACTTGAGGAAGAGAACAATAAACTAATATCTTGTGGACAATGTTTCATCATATTATCCAGGGATGAGTTATTGTAGCATTCATGTTCTCGTTGTTCTTTTTATACCTGATAGCCTGATGTTTGTAAGAAGTTTGAAGTGACCAAGAGGGAGATAAAGACTGGTGGAGATATTTGCTCAGATTGTTTGGGCCTGAAACCTCCAAAGAAGTGGCAGTCTTTTACACTGAATTCATCTCCAGGTATAGTCAAGTATTGAAGGTGGCCTGTTGGGTACATCTCATTATATACAAAAATTCTCTGCAGGGCCTGCATAAACTGTAAACAAACTGTTAAACATTTCTTTTTATTTTATTCCCTGAGCAGTTTTCTGTACAGACAAATTTGTCTAATTTGAACATTCTCGACGTGTAGAGAAAGTTTGGACCCGTCAAACCAGCAGAAATGCTAACTTGGATATTTTTACAAATATATAGGGAGTGATTATGGAACTATAACGTTACTGTACAGAAACTACTCTACACGAACATGAACGGCATAAAGTTAATAACCAATAATGAGGTGCAGAAACTCCTTCATATCTTTTCTAACTCTACTGTAGCTTGAATAAAGATTGTATGATACTGCAGTCCAATATTTGATGTATTGGATTGATTAGTTTATTGGTTCTTTATAGCGTTGTAGTTTCTTGCCATGAACTTTTCGGGTGCATATAACCATATCATATCACAACAAAGGTCTCAGTGTTCACATTCCAGAGGATTAATTCTTAATGTGACTGGTATAATGTCATACATGACAGTTTTTATTTATTTATAATTTGTCATTTTCAGGTTTCATATTCGTCAGCAACCCTTTCAAGGTCGGCCATCAACGATACTGGTTGAAGAGATTACTAGAAGACATTCCTAATCCTACAAATAAATCAAATCTCTCAGATGGATTCCCAGTCAGTGGAGAGTCAGTGTGGGATTTACATTGCAAACGGTACCATACTTAACAGAACAAAACCCTAAACTGGTAGATTTAACAGTGGCTTGTAAAGTGTCACAGTATATTTCAAAAAGCCAGATGTTCAGATTTAAAAATTGAGTAGGCTAATTGTTGCAATTTTTTGAAAGTGTTGTGAATGTTCATGTTTTGAAGGGGTTGATGGGACAGGATATGCAAAGATGTTGTGGTGGTCATACCCTCTGTTGTGTCCCACTGGTTACACTGTGACCAGATTGCCTGTGACCAGAACTGACAGTGATAGCTTTCTTACTGCTATAATGCCTCATGCATAATACAAATGGCCTGAAGCCCTTGGCAGGAAACAAGCTTTATTTCTAGCCAGGGGATGATGTTATGTCAGGGAACATTTTTTACTAGGGGAAGCACAATAATATCTAGATTTTTTGTAGCTTGGAATCCATGTGAAGTGTGCCTAAAATGAACACCAAACCTCTATTCTCCTTATTTCAGTTATCCCCTTACTGTTCTCTAGTGGGTCTCGATTTTCAATCCCAATTCTCATAATGTATCTGCCAGGGCGTGCCCAGTAGTGTAAACAATGAACTTCATTCAGTAGTATGCCTGTCACCTTCTTTCACAACTTAAAAGTTACTAAACCAGGTGCATTCTAGACTTATACATCTTTAGAATAGTTTTTCTAGCATAGGACATTTAAGTTTGTAATATTGTCTTTTTTCTCATCCAGATACCCCTCTGGTAAGAAGTCTGCCTTCAGTCAGTTGAGATGGGTCACTTTAGGATACCACTATAACTGGAGCACAAAGCTTTATGATCCGGAAGATGTATCTCCATTTCCAGAGGATATAGGGATCCTTTCGGCCATTGTAGCTACCAGTCTTGGCTTTCACAACTTCAAGGCAGAGGCGGCTATCGTCAATTATTACAACATGAATTCAACTCTTGGAGGCCATAATGACCATTCAGAGTTAGATCACGATGCTCCTCTGATCAGTTTCAGGTAAAGAAAGTATTACTGAGCAACCAATCAGATATAACCTAAGTATACGGCACTGGTCAACAAACAGTAAAGCCCTTGCAGTATTAAGTACGAGTTTTAAGGAAATATTTCTTTTTATTTGAAAATGATTAAAGTTGCATCATTTAATAAAGCAAAAATAATGCCTCAGTTAGTAAAGTATTTAAGGACTTGATCCACTGAGATCTCTGGGTTGATTCCTTTCCTAGCCAATTATTTATCAGATTTCTCTTAAAGGTATTGAAGACTCGCCCCAAACCGCGTGCAGCCATCTGAAAAAGTTAACTTTCTGTTGCTTGCAAGTGACGTTTTGTTCGTGTCGCTACAAAATGCAGACAGTAATGAAACGTGATACCTTGTTATCTTTAGCTGGACCTGAGATGTCCATCGCTGCATTGTTTGTATACTGTGCTGTGGGTATTGACCGCAGCTGTATTTACTAACTGTACACTAGTGTCTAATTACTGACGGTAGCAAGATGTGTGTGTATTTTCTGGGATCCATGGTGGTGTCTAACACTTCTGTTACACCTCATTCGAAACTAGGTCAGATTACCGGCATTAGACGTTTCTTTTTGCGCAAGTCTTCACACCCTTTAATTTGTTTCAAGAATTTATCAGTCAGTCGTCTGTTTTATTATTTGTTTAAATGCCCTTTACCAATCCCATGAACTGTATGGAAATGAAATTTACTGTGATGGTGTTTTGGCAGAGAAACATGGACAATTGAATGTAGTCATTTCATGGAGTGAGAGGAAACATTTCTAAAGTATATTGATATTTAATTTACTTACAGTTTATAAATGCATTTACTATCAATTGTTGATATTCTTCTCTTCCTCATCAAATTTTAGACCAAGTTCTCTGTTGTTATACTAAAGTATAGGAACTATGCAACTTTAACTCAAAAGTTTCTAGGCTTGGCTCATCTTTTTCTTCCCATTAACTAACCTTGAAAGAGTGTCAGGCTATCTACCTATTTTAATGTTCTCATACTGCACATGATTGCCAGGCCAAAACATTGCAAAATAAACATATTTCTGTCAAAAAGTTGAAAGACAAACTATCGTCTCTTGTTTGCCTTACAGTTTTGGACAATCTGCGATCTTTCTGGTAGGTGGAACAACGAAAGCGGCCAAACCGACTCCAGTACTGCTTCGGAGCGGTGATGTCATTATCTTGTCATCATCTTCCCGTTTAGCTTTCCATGGAGTACCCAGAATCATTCATGATAATCCTGAAAACTTGAAACTCTGTTGGGGGATGACTGAAGAAGCTGATCGAAGGAATGAAAACATTACTTCAAACAGGAAGAGAGATGGACAGGAAGATACTGAAATCTTAAATAAGCAGAAAATTAATGAAGCGTGTAAAGTAAGAACCGGCTGCAATATAGAAGGAAACGATAATCTGACATCAAGGGAGAAGCGAGAAGAATCAGAAATACTATTAACAGATGGAAAAATGTTTAATGATAGACTTCCATGTACAACAGTTGAGGAATTAAATGTAGAGAGAAATGATCTTCAGAGTAGGCTTTGTAGAAGACAAAAGGAAAACTGCAGTGATGATGAAAGCCATCAAATCGTGAAAGTCAGAGAAGTGAGTGATTTGTCTGAGTCTCCTAACAGAACAGAACAACGTAAGGAAAAACTTGAAGTAACTGTAGGAGATGAAACAATGAAATGTACTGAGAGGCAGGAAACAGAGAATTGTCAATCACAAGGATGGAGAGATGAAGATGGGAAAGATAAAGAAACGCTTATCAATTCTTCTCAAGAACCAAGCCAAATAGACAGTAAAATGATCGATTTTTCTTCTCTATGGAGCAAATTTCCACATATTGATGACATTTTAAAGAAAATAAGCATCGAGACCGATCGAATGTCCCAAAATACGTTGTGGGAGCCTTTTGAAAAGCATCTGCAAAATGCCAGACTTAATGTTAGTGTCCGTCAAGTCAATACATCCATATGAAGAGTGTACTGTAGTACGACGGTCGCCAAACTGTGGGACGCGTCCCACAAAGTGGGACGCCTGAAAATTAGGGTGGGACGCCTAGCTTTTTGAGAGAGAAAAAAATAAAAAATTAAAAAATTTAAAAAATTAAAAAATTAAAATTAAAAAATGCTGAGACACGAAACTTCTATTGTATCCTCGAAAGATGTATTTATTTAGAGAAAACATGATTGGCTGCTGATTTGCTTGGCTTCCAAATATTAAGAGAACATGTACCTCTCAGTGTTCAGTCGTGTCAATGAAAAAACTGATTATTATGTTGAGTTGCCAGAGTGGAAAGAGAGCTGTGAAACAATATAAAGTTCAGAGACCTTGTATTCGGTCGTGGGATTTCCTTTTCCATTGTCAACGTAGCCGTTCACCCTCCCACTGATAAGTTATTGAAGTATTGAACATAATATATAAACTGAAGTAACCTCCTACAGGTAATCAGACTTTCCAAGTCACACGCATCTGGCGTGTGACATACGCATTTCAGCTCCTTCACACGCTCACACGCAGAGCAGTACCGATCACACATATTCCTGTGCTTGCTCAAGAATAACACGAGCTCTGCGATGTTTTGCTCATCCAATTTTGTAACTAGTGAAAGCACTCCGCACAGCTCTTTCCAGTGGTCTCGCGCCCGCAGCCACGAATCCAC
>KN885000.1:91682-115804 GCA_000934455.1 Apostichopus parvimensis | reverse complement strand
GCTCTGGTCCTCTCCAGCTTTGAAGCTAAAATAGCACAACAATGAATGGAACCACTATATATATTTGTAAATACATATATAATTTTTCCATTGATGATATTTTATGATGCAATTGTTGGTAGCTTATCTTCTTAAATGGAAAGAAGTCAATTTTCTGAACTTTCATAAGTCATGCCGTCCATTTATTATTCGTCCAAGGATATTTAAAGGGGTGCTCCATTGTAACTTCCTTTCATCAAAGCTACCTATATCCAAATATTCTTCCTTTTTTTTACTTTCAAATTTAACTCTAGTTTGACTGAATTGGAAAATAAAATAATACATTTTGTACAGATTGTTTGTGATATTGTCTCATCAATATTTTGTTGTTGTTGGATTTTTCTTTGAGTCTCTCCCAGTTTGTCTACTTGAAATAAGGATTTAGTCTTTGCGACAACCTCTTAAATGAGGAATAAAAACCTAACAGCTGTGGACGCTTGTGTAAACTAAAACTAGGATGTAAAACAGTAAATACAGTAATATTTAATTTTTAATAAGGGATAAATCTCCATGTTTTCACTAAAACTGAACAGTTTGTCTCTAGCTATAATTGGTGTTGTGTTCAATGCAGGTCGCTGTATCAATAAATGAAATTATGGACCAAAAATAGCCGATCTGGAAAGACAATGTCTCAAGTATGGAGTTATCTTTTAACCACATAGAGAATATTAATAAAATTCTTAATTAATTTTAGATGAAGTCCCATAACCTTGACATCGCCTCACCCTTTACGGCCTCGATTAGACTACGATTTGCTTTTGGCTTAGAGTGAGAGCCTTAGAATGTAACACACGATATACGCACAAATTTATCTCTTTCCCGTTTTAATCATCTGGCAAACCACTGTAATTCTTTACTCATGTACCAGTGAATTAGGATATATTTTATAGGGAGTCATTATAGAATACCACACACTCGTTGATTGTTTGTCGACATGTCGACTTATTTCTCGAAAATTATACCTGATTTATTTTGGCAAATCCCAAGCCTTGTCGAAATTATAACGTATAAACTACGGTATTTAATCTCCCTAATAAGTCTTCAGGTTCAATATTTTTTAACATGAAGGATCTCCATTCATTGCCCTTTTTCTTAGGTGGGCTGGCTGTGGGGTGGGGTGGGTGTTGAGAAGAGGGTGTTACTTTTTGTGAGGGAGGAGGTGGGGACGTTCTAATCATGAAGACAGATACTACAGTACAGTCGAACTTTTCCGTCACATTACCGATATTTATTGCACGGTACAGCGAAAATAATCTAACGAAAATAATCTAGCATGTTCATATTAACTATCTAACCACAACTGAAATGCGTATTATGGTCTCACTGTCCAAGCCATTTACAGACGACGCTACGCCAACGTTCCGGCCACCTTAAAAGTCTTCCACTAATTCCGATTGCATCCTACACATCGCTATATTCATCATGACGTGAGTGTAATTTTAATGGAAATAAGAAATGTTTCTCCATTTTTAGTTTATTTATGGTGTTTAAATGATCGTTATTCCAAAGAAACGTCAGTTTTCTTTAGCCACTTCGTCCATACAATGTTTAAAACATTCAGGCTTGGCATATAAGCTTTGTTGACCATGTTCCCGCTTGCGTGAAATGAAAATTCCTACTTTACTTGAATGATGCTGAGATTCTTGTTGTCATTGCACTGGTAGTTTATTGTTAGTATATTATGAGGTTTTTTGTTTTGGAATAATGAAATACAAGTTATTCCAGAAACGAAATGGGAAGAAGGCCTTCAGCATAAAAATTCAGACCGTAAACGTACACTGTTTTAACGTTTAGTGTTAGATGAGTGTTCAATGTACACAGCAACACCATTTACGCGAAATTCATTCACCTACCCGTAGAATGTGTTGAGGTTGATTTAATATTTCCCTACACTTTTCTATTTACTTGGCTTTTCATTAAACTACCTAGGAACCTATTCCGTCCACAAGTCCTAGGCTATGACTGTCTTACCCTAAGCCAGGCATAAATCCTTTAATGTAAACTGAACATAACATCTGCTGTAGGCTACATACACATAGAATGATCATGCATAAGTAATAAAGCAGTTGATTGCAGTTGTAACATATATCATTTTCTTCTTTCAAATGTGTTTATTCATATGCATAGATTTTAATGAAATAGAGCAAGGATAGGCTCTAATTAAGAATCAGAATCGGTAGTATGTAAAGTACACATGATCATACATTGTTTACGTTTGACAGTGACACGGTTAGGGTAACAAGGTGCAGCATTGCAGTAGAAATCCGTCTAATGAAGAAACAGAGTTGTTTCACTGTTATTCCTTCATAAAGGAATCTATACTATGGTGATGGCCTATGTGTATCTGTACTTGGTTGGAGTTCAAACTTAGTAGGTAAATCTTGGGGATTGGTGGTATGCAGATCTCAGTTGGTGCATACAAGAATCCTTTTGGAATTGGTGGAGGTCAAAGGCCATTTGTATTAATCTTTTCGTGTGTTTTGTGTTGTGCGAAACTTTCACACAACCTTCACTTTCAGGAAATGATTTCAAAGACTACTTTGGATAAAATGTATCATTATTCACATGGAAGCTTGTTAATTGGAATAGCCTTGTAAGTAAACTCAAAAATGTTCAGCAATGCTGTCCTCTAAACGTTATAAGTTTGATCCCATCAAGTCGGAAATCATCATTTAAACTAGCGCCAGATCAAGTAATATATTGACTACAATGGGGCTCCGACTAATATCATTAGACATACTTCAAGTCAATAAATAAAGATCCCTCAGGTCATCAAGGTTTTCCTTACCTTTTGTGTGAAGCCCAGAACTCACTGTTTCCTTTGGTGACATAGCTTTTCCTATTTATAATTTTCCCAAAACAGAGAATATTAGACTATTAAACTAGTTAAATAATCAGTATGAAACATTCAATAATATCAGCAACAATAGCAAGCCCATGGAAGCATATGAGTAGTAATTTGTGCTTCAGCACCTTGGATCATTTTTTAATGATTTTCATCACAGTTTTGTGAATTTAGTTGATTGATCGATTACCCGTAAAGTGCTAGGTAAATGTATTGCTCTCTTCTATTTTCTTCAGGCATGCTGCAAAACCCAAGGCTGAAATGAGCCAGGAAGAACTGGCTCAAAGAGAGCAAGAGGAATTTGAGTCAGGACCGTTGTCAGTCCTGACTCAGTCTGTGAAGACCAACACTCAAGTACTGATTAACTGTAGAAATAACAAGAAACTTCTGGGAAGAGTAAAAGCATTTGATAGGTAAGTTAGAAATGAAATACACAAAGCTGTAAAATATTACTTGGCAGTGGTAAGAAAGATATTTTATACAAATTGAAGTACTGTGGAGAAATGCAGTTAATTGTGTAACATGGGTTCCCTTCATTTTTGAGAAGGAAACCCAGCCATGTCATAGAGGTATTGATATGAGCAACTTCCTAACACAGTTAAGACTAATCGACGTAGTCCATCTTCAAGATAAAGCAGATTTAATGATCACACATAAGATTTGAGCAAGTTCAAACGTGACTTTAAGCCTCATAAGTTTGCATTTTTAAATGCTTTTCTTTATCTATAACAATATTTATTTTCTCTAAATTAAAAATGGTTTTCTCAAAGGCTGAATTCAACCTTATAAGAGAACACCACAGACTTGTTTTATGATGCTGATGTTGTATTGTTCTTTTAAATTGTATTTTCATTTTATTTATTTTTTTATGTTTAAAAAAGATTAACCTTTCAAAACATTATCTGTCTTGTGTTATTTGTAAAGTTTTGCTCGTAGCAGTTTTTTGCTGTGGATGAATATTTCATGGACGTCACCGGTTTTCTTTTCAGACATTGTAATATGGTTCTGGAAAACGTCAAAGAAATGTGGACGGAGACACCTAAATCCGGGAAAGGTCGCAAGAAGTCCAAACCAGTCAACAAGGATCGTTACATATCAAAGATGTTCCTCAGAGGAGACAGTGTCATACTAGTGCTAAGAAATCCTTTAGCGACAGCACAATAGACACAAAAAGAGGGAAAAAACATTTCGTCTGCAGATATTTTATAAATGATGAGCGAGATGCCCTAGTTGTAAATAGGATTGTGTCTGCATAGAACAGACATGTGGGGCGTTAAGGTCTTCATCTGCAGAAACTTATACATTGCAGAATTTTCTAAGATGGTCATACAGAGGTAAAGAAGAGGAGCCCTATCCAGAATTTGTACTGAACTGTTGACCTTTAATCTCGAGTGTCAGATGTTTTATTGTTCTGGGAGGAGAGTCTCTGTAAGTTTTGTGTTTTGTGATACTGGACACAAGAAATAATCTTGTTTGTCATATAATATAGCAAACTTTGCTTGATTCTGTTGCAGAACATTGTTTTCCAGAATCATGGATGGTTTCTGGCAAGGGGATGGGTCACTCCAGAATCTGAATTAATTTGTCAGGGCTTCACGTAATCAAAAACAGCTTTGGCAGATTGTATTACCCCATTATCCTTATCCACTTCTTCCCCAAAAAGAAACACAATCACCTTATTGTACTGGCCCTTTGAATCCATGCAAGGCGGGGCTGTGTTCATTCAGTTGCCATGTTTACTCTGTCCTATTTAAGCATGTTTCTATGGATTTTATCTGAAGCAAAAGAAATGCAACAAAAGTCTTGTTGTACAGACAAGAGTCAAGGTTCAGTCACTTGTGTTAAGCTGATGAGAGGAATACCTAACCCTTGTTTTGTCTTTGTAGGTTCTTGCTCTGCAGTTTCATGGCATTCAACAAGAGTATTTCACAGCCCCCCTTATTATGTTTATCATCAGTGCATGGTACATGTGTAATGATCAATTTGTTTCTTTTCCTTTCCTTTTGTTTTTGTAGAAGACAATACAATTCATCGTGTAAATTTATCTGTCTACTGTTTTGCAAACTTTCATTTCCAGTGTATTTGTCACAACATGAATATGTCGTGCTTCATACTGGGGGTAGCAGTAAAATCAAAGCACTATCATGAGTAACACACACACAGAAATAATGGTGCGGTACTTGAACATTAATTGTCACCACTTGTTTGTGTTGGTTTAAACCCCGATTTTACACCATTTGAACCTCTGATTCTAGGTTTTGAAACGAAGAAGCCATTGGGGGCATAAATGAAGTGTGTGCTAAGGATGGGGCATGACTTAATTGTGGGAATCCTAGAAAAAAAAAAATTCTCGATAAATGTGGCTGTCATACATTGACTTGGCTGGAAAAGTGCTGGCTAAAAACAAGATTCTTCACAACTAAGTGACCAAGGAATTCAATCAATGCTGCAAATGGAAAACTTGACAGTATGATACTAGCAAGTCTAATTTTAGTATGTTAAATCCTATATTCATACTGTACTAGACCAACCAGTTTGAAGATTGACATTATGGAGTTGCAGCTATTATTAATTTAATCGTGTTTAAAGCTAGGAAATTTGCATCACAAATGTAAGGACAGAAACATATACAGAAAAAAAGAAAAAGACAATTCTTGGTTCTCAATTTATTTCTTTTATTTTCCAGTTTATGTAGGGACAGTAAAAACAATCACAAGTTTTTAATACATGTTAATTAGAACCCACAAGCCTGTGTACATAACTTATATGTGCATCTACCATTAGGAATGAAACCATCTATTTACAAGTTGAAGGGTTTTATACCACTTTCACCTTGATAATCTACAGCCGACTAAATTAATCCATTAGATTTACATTGTTAGATTTACATCAAGATTAACAAAGTAGCATGAATTGTGCAGGTAAGAAGGTACAACCATAGTAACAGAAAAGCACTAGCACCAACATTATGTAGATAAACAATCCCATGGTATATATTACACACCTCAGTATTGGTGATTCCTGTGTTCAGACTAAAAATGCAAAACTTCCACCTAGAAGCATACCGAGAGTTTGATTAGTACATAAACCAATATTACACCCAGATGGCCGTCTTGTGTCTTAACTGCCCAAAATGATTAATCAAGCGCTTTTTATTAGGATTAAAACAGATGAATATAAAAAAAAAACAGGTTACAGTCAGGTTTTTTTTTAAATAAAGTAGGTCACATGAATTTATGGTTATGCTCACAGACTGTTTCTGAACATGTTCACATATTAGGTTCAATTGCAATCAATGTCTCAAATTGTGGTCTTACAAAAGCTAATTGCATAGGAATTTACATACTAAACTGTTCAAATTTGCAGATGGTATATCAAACAACTTGTAATTGGTTTTGTTTTTTGATCATCTGATACTCAATCTGTGAAGGATTTGTTTTTTCAGCTACTGATGGAAGCCAGTAAAGTATGAACATGATCCACCATAATCCCACAGCTAGCTAAGACTGGCATTTTGATACCAGATATAAATGTGAGGGAGGAACAACAGTAAACACTTCTTATTGACAGAGTTTGTTTACCAACAATTGTGAGTGACTAATCAATGATGCAAGAGCAGATAATTAAGAAATAATATAATTAAGAAATAATAATCATAAAAGAATAATAAAGAAATGATTTCAACCATTACCATAGAAGTTTTAAGTTAGCAACTTGCCAGAACAGCAACAGATATGAACCTACTTCCAAACTGTGTGGTAACCTTGCATTTCCTATGAGAATCAATATGTGAGGCAACACTGATAAAGTGATAAACGTAACAAAAAATAAATCCTAATTCGATTCTCCACCAGTGTTATAACAGCTTATTAGCATAGACTAAAAAACACCAACTTATGTATTTTCAATGGATAATCTTCAAATACCAGGCACAGACTTACTTGTTCATATATTAAGCACCTGTTGTTTGATTCCATTTGGAGATTTTTGACAAATATTTGACAAGAAAACTTAACTGACACTTAGGCATCTGGAATTACTGGTTTATCAAATGTCTAGATATATTGAATGAGATTTTCCACTTGCATCATAAATCATAAGGATAGATGGAGTTAAAAAAGGAATAAAAACACACCAAATGATGACTGGTTAAAAGTGAATGTTCTTACACAATACTACAGGCACAATTGTCACAATTACAAAAATGTTACATATGTACGGATATCCAGCCAGTGTGACCATTAACTACACGCACTAACAGCCAAAATCAGATGATAATAATAGAAATGAAGTAGAATTTGTACAGTACAGCATCATGGACTCCTAACTAGAAAACCAAAGTTATTAATATTAATTAATATGCCAGAGATGGCAAATGGTTAGGTGTGGTCTAAAACTACCACACTGCTTTAAACTGTCATACTCTACTTGGCATTTTGCCTTCCTCTTATCTGACCATCCTAAATTGTATCAGGACTATTATCCTTTTGGTTTTGCTTTTTATTCATTGAAGAGTTTGGTGAGGGGGGTTGACAGGTTAGGTACATTTTGTAACTGGCTGGATATTTGGGGACAACTATTGCAATTAAACACCCTCAGAGATTCACGCAACCTGTAACAATGTAGAAGTTACTGGTGTTTCCAACTAAAAAAAAAAAAATTCCAATAGTCTTTCAGTACCTTCCATGAACAACACACTTCCAATCTGCTAAAAGAATACAAAAGATTATTTACAGAACAGAAAACAAACGCCTCAGTCATCCTTGGCTGGACTCTGTGATTTGGAACGTGAACGAGACCTTGACCTAGATTTGCTCCTTGCCGGACTTTTTTCTGGGCTCTTCTTACTATCGTTGTCTCTCTTTGGACTGATGCTTCTGGAGCGGCTCTTCTTTGGCGGAGGGCTTCGGCTTCTCGATTTGCTTCGGCTTTTGCTTCGAGATCTGCTCTTGGATCTGCTCTTTGACTTACTTCTCTTTGGACTTTTGGAGCGAGATCGGGAACGAGATCTAGTCTTGGAGCGACTCCTCGAGTGGCTCCTGGAACGACGGCGTGACCTACTTCTGCTTCGGGAACGAGACCTGAAAAACAAACAGCAAGATAAATCTAAATTGGTGCAAAAATTTCTGTCAACTGATGAGAGACACATGGGTTAGAAATTCCCATATGTTGTACTGCTTCCTGTTCATATGAACAAAGTGATTTCTGTACCTGGCTACAAAATAAGGTATCACACGATCTTGGCAGGGAGTATGTATAACTCGGCCAATACTTCTTACAATAAAAGAGCAGCACAAATTGTTGTTCAATTGCTTCACTGATTGATTGTTTCTCCAGCATTGACATATTTAACAGACTACGACATACTTCCTAATACATCTCAACAAGATAAAAACACATACATATTTAGTAAGTCACCTCTATGTAGGAATCTGTACCTAACATGAATGTACAAATGCTTTAAAATGATCATTCTTGAGGTTTTCTAACTTGAGAAGCCATGACCTTTGACACACCGCAAGGAAAATGAGTTCTTGTACGCACTACATGGGAACCATGTGTGAAACATTACATCTACATGGGAACCATGTGTGAAACATTACATCTACATGGGAACCATGTGTAAAGCATTACATCTACATGGGAACCATGTGTGAAGCATTACATCTACATGGGAACCATGTGTAAAGCATAGCATCTACATGGGAACCATGTGTAAAGCATTACATCTACATGGGAACCATTTGTAAAGCATTACATCTACATGTGGAAACCATGTGTAAAGCATTACATCTACATGGGAACCGTGTGTAAAGCATTAAATCTACATGGTTTGAGAGTCAATGGGAAGATCTTACCGTTTCCTAGACTGTTTGTCCTCTACAAGTCTAATTTTGCGACCACTCAGCTCTGTATTATCAAGCTTCTTGATGGCATTTTCCAGATCATACTTTGAACTGAATTCTACTACCCTGTGTAAAAACAGAAACACATCTCTTTACAACAGCCGCTTTATAAAAGCATAATCATTCTCAAAACACTACATTCAAATTATATGTTGATTTTCTAGGAATTATATTAAAACATAATCATAAAGATATTTTGAACAAAAATTTTAACCACAATGTGCTTTTTATTTCCTTTTAGAATTGGTAGGCTTTAAAAGTGATAATGCTATTATATGTTTCATGTTCCTTTATACATGATTACGTCACCTCATCAAAACTACAGGTTAACATGAGATGTCAACGAGTCTCCCACTGCACATGAAGAAAAGAACAGCAGCATTACAGATGGTTGCAAACATATTCTTCATAATGAAAGCAAAGGACTTAAAATGGCAGTAATTGAACAAATAAATTCCCATCATTAACAGTAACTACTTTATTGCTGTGACATCATTAAGTCACCTTTCCTTACTTTCTAGCAGTCTGTTAAATATTTGTTTTCATTCAACACGAGTACACGTATACATGAGTTCCTTTAGAAGCCTAGATGAGCTATGCAACTTTACAAGGGCATGTGCTAAACAAAATCATTCAATCAATAAGAAAACATTTATATAGCACCAATATCAACAACGATGACTACCAGTGTTTACATGGCACCATAGAATTCCATGAGAAACAGAGTTCTATATAAGCTTTCCAAAACTGCTAGACAAAATTTGAACACTAAACTATTCTCTGCACCAAAAAATGTACCTACCCTTCGTTTTTCCTCTGCTTGTGGGCATCAGCAAACGTGACTTCTCCAGCCTGTCGAACGTAGTCTTTCAAATCCTGTAAAAAGAAAGATTTAAGCATACTGGTTGAAACTTTGGACCAATAAGACAACAGTTGACGACCAAACATGCTTAACACACAGTCAGTGACAAAACATATCCTCCCTTCTGCACGACCAGCACACGACGCATCAGACCGAAACTACAAAACACTCCCATATCAAACAAGAGTACAAACCCACCAGAAGTTCAATGTGACTGCTTATGTGTGGTTCTTTAGAATTTAATTTTGTCCCATTGACATCTTTTCACTGTGAGCAATAGGGAATACCACTTGCAGACATTCAAGACCAATTTATGAAATAATGTTTGACTGTGATAAATAACTCCGAACAAACACAGGAGGAACATCTTTTGAAGACTCACCAAACAGATTTTGATTTTGTAAGAGATGTGAAAAGCGGAAGAAAAATCCAAGAAATTATTGTTTTGGGTTTTTTTTTTGAGGGGTGGGAGGGAGGGGGGGTGCAGGGAATCTTTGCACTTGTCAAACAATTTTCCCATTTTTCGATGTGATATTGGATAAATTATTCTATTCTAAATTATTCTGATTAATGCAGTGATTAATTCTACCTGCGGTTTGGGTATATTCACTCTTTGACAAACCCCCTTAAACTTTACTACAGATCTCACCACCACATCCATACATCACGCCTTGCTGACTGTACCTTCATTAACAAAGCTATCCAGGGGTGCTCTCCTTGAAATGGTACCACACCCCAAATCATCCTGAGTAAGGCCAGTGAGCTAGCCCACCTGACCTCACTACTAGAGATGCTGATTTGAATGCCTTCTGCAGTAGTATTGTTTTGTGCCCTGCAAGACCCAGATCCAGCCTGATCTACCATCGCAAAGACTTTTGAGCGCTAATAGCTTCCTGAAATTGCCGTATGAGCAGTTCAGAGGGAACATGCCCACGCAGCCATTTACAGGATGAGAGACCATGGGCCAGGTCCAAAGACCAAGTGGACTTTATCGGCAGGTTGATTCTGAGCCAGCCAAGACCTTGTCTGAAAGCTACCAAGCCAGTGGACCCTGTTACAGAAATCATCAAGCCTTCAGGGCCAACCAGATTTTTTAACCAGATGGTGTATGATCTGAACGCCAGCTTTAGTCCCAGTGTTTTCTGATCAAACAAGGCAGTTAGCTATTACACAATATTCTGCCCTGAGGATGAAAAGTGGCAGATTGGTTTGGTTAATATCTCTAATCAAATGTACTTGGTAAAAAAGTCTTTCGTCACAACCTACTGACCAATTCAGTGCAGACCAACTGCTAAAAACTGTACCACCAGTCAAACTCCAATACTCTTACTGTTCACTGAAGACGTCAATCTGTTTCTCCAATCAAAATGGTGGGAAAGGCATGTTTGACGATAAGTGAACGATAAGAAAATCCTCTCTTGAAAAGAACTATCTCCTAATTATTCCACGAGGAAGTAATCTTTATTGCAAAGCCCATTGCTGAACTTAGCTAAGTAAGCTAGGTATTGTAGTGTCATTATATGCAGAGTAGTGGAACAATACTGCTAGCAATGTCAGTCTATTTGCTATTTATTGGGAATTTGAAAAGCATTTACCTTACTTGTCAACATCTTACCTTCAAGATTGCCAGAAGTCCAACAACTTAAATTCTTCTGTCATACCATTTAATCTACCTACATTTTACCCCACATGTAACCCTACACAGTGGTATCAAATAAGAATGTCATAAAATCACCAGAAAATCAGGATTATCTAGTTTTGAGTTTGTGATTCCTGGCCAAGATTCAGAATCATGGTGTCCCAACAGGAATCATGATGTCCCAACAGTGTCCCAACAGGACCTAGTTGTCAGCGAGTGAGTAATGATTTCATTTAATAAAGAACCAAGGAAGGTTAACTTAATGGTTTGTTTCTCCTACAATCCTTCTCAGGGGCAAACTGGTAGTTAAACAAAACAGGTTAAGCATTTGTGTATCTCATAACTGACTAAATGATGCGAAACAGTAGCATTTAACTTCCGCTAACGAAAATGTAGAGCTCTCTAAGGACACACTAGGCAAGGAAGTCATTACAGACAAACCTGAAGGAAGAAAATATATCAAGCTCAAAAAGTTCAAATCAGTCGTTTCATTTCAGATGGTTCGCTGTTTCAGTACAAAATACCAACACCATCAAAAGTGTACACCACACAGGGGAAAGAAAGAGAAGTGGTTGATTGATTTGATGATGAATGAGAGAATCTATGGCTATTCATAATTATGAGTGTTCTTTACCTGCCAACTAACTCTGCTGGATAAATTCTCCACCAATAACCTGTATTCTGTTCTAACTGGTGGTCCGTACCTGGCAAAGAAGAAGACAAACATCCATTTATCAGCCATCAAGTAAGAAAGGAGTCATCAGTTGTTGTTGTTACAGGAGGTTTTCTCAAAATAAGGCTAGATCTTATGGGTAGCGATACCATTTCAATTCAGGTACAAAAATTTCCAGTGCACCGTATCAAATCAAGAAGGATATGAGCCCTCTGGGCAGATACTTGTGGTATTGTTGGAACATTCATAATCATGGACGTTAAATATGAATGTAAGAGACTGACTTCGGTCAGTTTGCGGCTTTGATAAGCCAATGAGGCTTCTTCGCGAGTTCCTGCTTGCAGGAGGATCTAAAATACATACAATACATACATACATTAAATTACTACCTACATGGGACACAACACATAGCAAGTTGCACATATTGAGATACTAATATATTGTTGTAAGATGTAAGGGACTAAGATTTCTCAATTAACAGCACTCACACAATTTGATACTGCATTCCCTAAACAAATTTCACACTGCTTGCTGCCTAAAACTTGGGCTACATCTTTCAACCATACACATGGGCAATCAGATTCATTGGTTGCCTACTTTTTATCTTTCCTTTACCTTCCATTGTGGAATAACCAAAAAAAATGACATGCAATTTTTTTTTACAAATGGTGCAGATATATATCTTCCTTACAAAAGCTTTCATAAACAAGGCAGTAAAATTTGGCATTTTAGCATTCTAAAATATGCAGCACTAAAAGCTTTGAATAAAGTGATGAGATTGAACCCTGTGAAATGTAAAAATTATGCAGAATAATTAACTGTTCAGATCCTTCATGAACACTCCATTAACTCGGGAGTCTTTTCCTGTTACAATGCACACTTAAGTGCAGACTCCATTAACTGTTTGTTTTTTCTTCTTGCACTTATAAGTATCATGCACACTACAGTTGACAGGCGTAGTCACTGGGCTTTTCATTAAAGAATACACTGTGATGAGTGGAGTGTCAGCATTTTTTTTAAATTTTGTAAATTGGTTGCACCACTGACAAATGCAAGAAATCGTGTAGAGGAAGCTTGATGCTAACTGTAATACATGTCAATTTGGTTCAGACTATCATTCAGAAGCCATTGGTCCATGTTCATCATATGCTCATAGCCTTGGCATATAAATGGAGATGTGTTGTTGTGGGTGGGTATATTCTGCCAGCTCTTATTGTGGTTAATGTATTAAAGAAGACAGGCTTCCATTCATAGTCACACCATATGGTGAAACTGCTGCAAGTGATCCCATTACATAATATCCTGAAGCTTTCTAATTCTTGCAAAAGTAATTCATATGAAAAGAATACCCATTTTTCCAAATCACCCAATAAATAGCAATATCAGTTTTCACAGTGTCTATGTGGTATATTACAAACAATTTTCGGAGGACTTCAGAGCCACTTGTAGTCCAGATCACTTAACAGTTCCGTAAATATTTTAGGGGTATCTTGAAGGAGATCAAGCAAATATCTGTGATGGTCAAATTTGGAAATTTGGCTTGGAATCACAATTATGTGACAGTAAAATCTAGTGATGGGAACCACCCAAACATTCTCTCCCAGGTACCTATTAGCTAATTTCTGTCGGTCCCCTGGGTACCTGTTCTTTCATCCAATCAATTCTGAACCTCTAAACACCTGTTTTGGGTCGCCTGTTATATCAATTAAGACCATCACAAATATACTTCCCATCATTCCACCAACTTACTTGTCTCCATCTCTGCTCTGTCTCTGGCCCCCTCTGGAGCTAAATCTGAGCAGCAATGGAATAATGTACATCAAAATAAATTTTACATTTGGTAGCGGATTCTATGAAATTAACCTTAGAAATAGTCTGTAACCTTTCGGCACTGCTGTTTCTTTCAAGGTAATTATTAAGGTAAAACACATACTGTAACAAATTTCTATTTTTGGTTAACCTGAAAATGTGTTTCAGACTTAAAAAGTGCAATATAATTTATATTATGCATTCTCGCAGCTAAATGAGAAAAAGCTAATTTGTATGGTAATTTAGTATGTTCTACTATCTTAAGTAGTCCAGAAGTGAGTTCAAGCTGTGGTCTATACCATCAAGTCCACAAAGGAAATAACTTTTAATTTACAATGAGGGTAAGGGAGTTAATATACTAATAAGCTTACTTCCTGAGAAGTATGAAATTTAAATTATTAAATTTAGTATTCAAGTTTACTCAATAATTCACCAAACTAACTCAAGAAATATTAAATTCAGAACTCAGTACCTCTACCAACAAAAACTATAAAGTTGAAAGCCAAGAACTTTCTTCAGCTTCACCAAAATTTACACCTTACAATTGATCACATTTTTCCTGTTTAATTTTACCACCACTGACACAGTTCTTGACAGTTAAATGAGAGAACATTTCTGTAGAGTAACACCCTCTCCCACCCCCCTCTCCCCTCCGAATTACATCCTATCTTATTTTCTCAAGAGCTGAAAACTTATGGAAGCCAAATTGCTTGTTATTGCCAAACCAGGCTTTATGCTTAGACTTTCTGAGGATGTATTGTGTGAACATCTTAAATCCTTTTCTGAGAGGCATAGAAATCAAATGATCTACATTGCGGACGCCTACTTTCTGTTCATTCAAAATACTTTCAACCCTTACCAAATCCAACATGTGAAACATGTGTTATTACACAATAATGCACCACTAAATCTTAGTCCAATCAGAAATTGACAAATTAAGAGAATGAAATTTTTACGACCTAAAGTTGTGGAAAAGTAGCAATTGTATCAAACTGGCACTGAACACAAAATCCTAAACACAAAATAAAGACTCACTTAAAGTGAATACAAAACTAAAGACTGTATTGGTATGCATTTTAATTATATGCCTTTAAGCACATAAACTTACTTGTACCATGAGGTAACAAACACTCCTGTTAGTTATCATTGCATAGGTGTATTTTGTCAAGAAAGAACATTGTAAACCCTTATGGATAACTAATAGTGACTTTGATTGACGAAAACTTTAAGGTTTGCTGAAAATCTTGTATATTTTAGTCTATCAATGCATAGATTCATAATACGATAATCATCATTCTATGAACAAGTACAGCTTTGTGATCCTCACACTGTTATGTTGGAAGCTCAAACGTTTGATCCAACATTACAGAACAACAACTATTCATTCTAGCTTGTTTCAAGTAATTCTTCAGACAATGAATAACTTTCTAACCTGTCAAATCCTCCACCTCCTCCTCCACCCCTCCTTGATGGTGGACCACCACGGTAACTGCCCCCAAATCGATCATCGCGATCTCTGCCTCGTCCTGGGCCTCTGGCATGTTCAACAATTAATCTGTTAGGTGGAGAAAAATATAAACAAATTTAAGACAAATCTCTCTACTTGCCATCAGACCCCCCTCCCCCCCAAAAAAATAAGTCCTACATTCCTGTTTTACTGTATAGGCCAACCGGAAGTATACGGGTGACTGTTGCCAACTAACTATCCAGTTCTATTGTTTTTTTTTTCTTTCTCTTTTCTTTCGTAAAAGTAAAGTTAACAAAAAAATTCTTAACTGAATCGATTAAAAGAAAAGTATCAATGGAAGAGCTCGTAAAATTTTGCTTGTGTATTCGTTATCACTAGTGTAGATGTTGCAATGAACTTCACTGAACATCAGTATCAATCCAGTCACTGTGGATCTTGTATAACATGGTGTACATGTTGCTAGTAATTGGTGATGGGTGGATTCTGAGATGAAAGAGTTGTTGGTAATTGGCATTAAACAATCATTGTAGAATCGGTGAAACACTACATATACAATTAAAATTCATCCAATGATTCCACAAAAGTTGTCAAAGACCTTTTTTTGAAAAAACACAAATACTGATTAAAAATACTGAACAAGGTTGAAGGACAAAGAAAAGGCAAGAAATCAGAAGGAGGAAAAGAAATATTTACCTATCTCCAAATAGTTCTTTTCCATTCAAGTCATACACTGCATCATCAGCATCCCTACTGTCTTCAAATTCCTAGTACAATGCAAAAGAGAAATCTTTGTATTGAAGTTACTTCACTAAAACAATAACTTCAATATTAGGAACAGGCAATGCTTTCTGATCCTCATCAGTCAATAACTAAATATTTATTAACCTGTTAAAAAATAAAACAAAAAAGACATCAAACTGTTTCTCAACTGCCACTGCAATTAACTCTCACCACACACTGTCTCTGTTGGAATAACGTTAACTACTTGACTTCTGTCAGAGAAACACAAAAGCAGGACTACAGACTTGTCCATGTAGCATTATCCTATTGACTCGGTATATAAGATGGGCCCATTGAGTACTCTAGGGGTACTGAGATGCTTCAGTGGATTCATCAAAAATCAAAACCATCACAAAGCTCTCCTAGATAATTACCTTACTGGATAGGGAGTCTATGCCTTCTACTGTAGAGCTATTACATGCTACTTTCGATATGAAGAACATACTACATTGAATGATGATGGGTATAAGAAGGGTATGCTCAACATTTAACCTTGTAAAAGTGGCATACTTATGGAAGGGGCTGGGGATGGTAATCCCAAATGACCCCTACATCTTCCCTGCCCTGTCTTTCTTCCCATTTCTCTTCCCTATTCTCCCTTACCTTTTACCCATATTACATTTCTGTCCAATACAACCACCCCCCCCCCTAAAACCCTCCCTTTCCTGCATACTGCACATAGCATGCAATTGAAAGGAACAAAATATACTGTTTCAGTACTTGCAGTAATTGATGCTAGGTGCCTTGTAGCAAATGTAACAGATTAACACCCAATCAGGTAGGCCAGGCTATTCACTTACTCCAAAATCATACCTGCTGCCCTTACATTATCCAATAACTCCAGTTTTACAATTTACTAGAGTAAATATCCCCAAAATACCGTTACAAAATTGTGAGAGATTATCTAAACAGTGACAGTTGTATACCATTTCCTCAAGCATTCCTTTTGGACTTTTTGTAAAATATTCTTCTATCTCAGTTCCTCCTTGAGAAAACTATTGATCTTTTTTCATTGTTTTCTTTATATAATTGTGCGACACATGTAGCTGGCTTACTTTCACTGTTGGTCATAGGCAACAGTTGATAGCCTCATCAATTACAGCAAATGCAACTTCTGTGAAAGATGGTATCACTAAAAGGCATACTAAAGGGATGACATAATTAGATAAAAGATTGTTAGTATTTTTATTTTCCGAGGAAAAGTGCAGTGAGATACCTTCAATGCGGGGTGCAGAAAGCTATATCCTTCTAATCTTCAAAAAGTGGAAACACAAGATTCATACATACACACACAGGAAAAATGGTTCTTAAAAATTTATATCTTTAGTTTGTATTATTAGTTCCCCTCAACAATAGGTGTTCTTATGATATACTGTTTGTTGGAACATCTGCATTAACAGAAAGACACCTTGATAGTCATACATGTATGTTAACCAAAAAACATATGGCCGTGTAAAACTCTTTCACGTGCCCAGAATCTCAACAAACAGTTTCTGTTACAAAAACAGATCTGGTATAATGTCACTGCTCTAACAAACTCATAGTTGTCGCTGGAAAGAAGAAACCATCTTCCAATTTGCTGATTTATGTTTTGAATATGGATACATGAAATGTATCATCACATGGTAAGAAAAAAATGCAACTTGTCTATTGCAGTTCCAATATTCATAACGTACAGCAACACTGCTCAAAATGTAGCTTTGGCAAGAATGGTATACATTCAACCCAAACCTAGGGAATGAAATAAATTAAATACTCAATTTACATGTGAAAGTAACACCTGGGTCAGTACAATAAAACCGACAATTTCACTTAAGTGACTATTCCTGATATTTGTAGTCTTCAATCCAACTTTGGAGAAGTATTTTAGTATTTGTTCATGTTCTCTGAACTCCCAATGAAAACTCACCGCAAAACCATACTTGCTCTTCAAAGACACATAACGGAGCTTGCCAAAGCGACTAAGGAGCTTTTCAACATCAGATTCGTGAGCCCGGTAAGACAGGTTGCCAAGATAGACACAACCAGGACCACCAGGCATTTTCTAGCTTTTTATTCTTCCACCACCAAGTAACCAGACAGACAGATAGAGGCACCAGCCAAAGAGGCGTATCCTTTGAGATGATATGAATAAGAGCAGCATTAAAGCGGATGATTCCACTTACCACAAAGCCGAAGCCATTCTTCAGGTTTATTTCTGTAAGATGTCCATACCCCCTGAAAAAACGTTCAATGTCTTTCTCACGTGTCTGATAGTTCAGACGACCAACGTACACCCTATTACCACCACTTGACATTGTTGACGGCTGGGGGGAAAAGGTGGTAGCAGCTGTTAGGATTCATTTCTTATGAGCATGTCCATGTCCCAAAAAAGGTGTAGTGTAACAGCTTTCACTTTTAGTGTAAATCCTACTGTGTTATAAAAATATTTTATATTATTGTAAATACTGTACATTAAAATAGCCATCAGGTTCTAAGCACATTTGCCTTTGTTAAAAATTCATCATTCAATGACATCGAGATTATTTCCAAGTTTGTATTCTTTCCTTAATATTTAAGTGCAAATTCATCTGATCAAGAAATAGACCAATAGATCAATACTAAATCATGCATGTTTCTAGCTCTGGTAGACCAAGACAGTTTCACAGAAGCAGTGTTTACAATACACATACTGACTTACAAACTTCATGAATAGATTTTTCTTTTCTCATTTTCTTTGGGTAAGGGGGAGTGCTCACAGTAGTTACCATGGGAGGAATAGACAACTTTTATGGTGGAAACTGATGTCCCCCTTAATTGAGACTACTCTGAGATGATGTTTGAACACCAGTGAGGCTAACAGCTTTTACAGTGTAAACCTTTAAGATCAAACTAGAATTCAAGCTGTAATTTTGCTTTATATTAAGTGCCCATAATGCATCAGTAACATTCTCCCATTCATGTAAACAGTTTTCATTTTTAGGAATTTTGCCTGAATAAAGTTCATTTAACATGAATTTGAGAGCTACTCTTCTATCTCCTTTTACACAATCACAGCAGTCAGGTGTTTCATTGTTCTCATCTGCCAGGACTAAATCGAGAGCGACACTTCACATACCTTGTTGCGTTAAAATAAATCCTGTATTTTCCTCTCCCAAATTTGCATTGAAATTTCAGGACATGTTGATAGTCATCCTATACAATCTTATCAGAAAACCTTTCTTGCTTCAGCACAGGAGGCAGACCAAGTCAGCTAAGCTACATAGTAGTACATTGCTTCTTGTTTCTGCTGACTCTCAGCAGTTCAAAAATGTGATTGAAATATCACAACTTGTTGGGCCTACTGGGTAGAACAGGAACAGCCAATGTGGCTGTGGCAGAAGAAAATGATTGCCCATGGGTGATGCATCATGTACTACAAATTTCCTCTTCTGACTGGGCACCTGGCTTAGCCTAAATATTGTTAAATAAGACAAGGACTTAGGCCTACCCTAAACTTGCTAGGCCTAGCCTAGGTTATGTTATTTGAAAATCACACTTATATGGGCCTGAACCTAGGCTATTGTTTGTTAGGGCTACACTCATACTTAGTTGCCACATTAACCAATAACTGTTGTAAAGTCGCCACCATCATAGTTCACAACCTAACTTCAGATCCTCAAAATGCCAGAATAGAGTACATTTCTTCCCAGATGTCTTTCTGACAAGGGAATTTTTTAACTGGGTATAATGCAAAGATATCAAGTTATTTGCTTGCACCCAAACCGATGAGAAAATTCAGCCAATTTCTTCAAACTTTTTCAATTAAGAGGTTATATTCGGCCGTACGATGCAAATTACTAGGATTTCCGAAAGCTATGCTATATTGATAAGTTCCTCATATTACTACTACTAGGCTACTGATACAAAATATCTATGGATATTCAGGAAACCTTATAATCACAGTTTTAGAAGGACTGGTGACTCTACGGCGGCTCCTAACTAGAAAGTTCCCATATTGTATAGGCCTAAGCTGTCGCCTATCTTATGCAATAGTGTGTAGTGAGCCTAAGTTAAAAATACGATAGACACTCGCTTTACTTAATTTAGGCTAGGCCTACGGAAATAATGCACTGTTGGCTTATGTAATGGTTTTAATTTATACGTACCGAAAATGGAACAGAAAGACAAGAAGATGATTAGTTACAGTAAAACGGTTGCAAATATAACAGCTAGTGTCGACACCGGAGACTGGGTAACAATATTTGGTTGATACAATCGTTCAGCTCTGAAAATCGCACATGTAATTTATGACATGTGTGGCGTCTATACCTCTACCGTCAACTTACGTTACAACGTTATAGTGCTATAGAATTTAGAAGCATGCCAGCGTGCGAATGCGCATGTATTGTGTAGAAAACTCAACGAAGGTACGCCGCGACTGTAATGCGGAAGTGACGTCAAAGACTGCAAGCACGTGATTTGCAATTTGGCGCGCTCCCAAAATGCCGAATGGCTGCGTTTCATGGCCAAGCTTAATTTAATGAATCCCCGAGTATTAGAAATTCAAAATAATTTGAAAAGTTAGCTAAGTGATGATCGTGGACTGGCACCTCTTCGGGATAAGTCACATGTGGCAACCAAGCTCCCGGTACCGCCATTTCACTTCCGCCATCCATCACCCATCCGACGGTCTGCCTCACCATCCGACTACTTTATCACTCGAAATCTACAGCATTTTATAGATATTCTTGGTCTCTCCTAGCACAAAAACATGTAAATGTTCAACTTTCTAAGGAATGTTAAGATATTTCTTGGTCTCTCCTAGCACAAAAACATGTATATGTTCAACTTTCTAGGAATGTTATTCAAAGTTTGGGGTCGAGGTGGCGAAATCCCCATAGGTTTTATCATTTGATGGTATTCTTTTTCTCTCGACTTAAAGGCATTGAAGACTCGCCCCAAACCGCGTGCCGCGATCTGAAAGGATAACTTTTCGTTGCTTGCAAGTGAAGTTTTCTGCTTGTCGCTACAAAATGCAGACAGTTATGAAACGTGATACCTTGGCATCTTTATCTGGACCTGAGATGTCCATCACTGTATCATTTGTACACTGTGCTGTGGGCATTGACCACAGATGTATATGTACTGACTGTACAGGCGATCCTGGGTATTTAAAGGTCTGCTGTATAGACCCCGACTATAGTACGTATGCTATCATGAAAGTTTCTCGACCTGCCTTTGTGGTAAAGTGAGCTTTTTACCAATTAGTCTGCAACGCCCGCCACTTGTTTTGTCTTGTATGTGAACATTGTATGATTAATAGTCTTTGTAAGAGGCTAGTATATATGACCACTGAGGGAGCTGCGATAGAGTAGCAGCTCCCATGACAGCCTAGTGTACCTTTCTTTACACAAAGCTATTTTCCCGTGTCTATTTGCTGTACTGCCCAGAGAACGCCCGCGGCAACGCTTTCGATTGATACTAGGGTCTTACACATTCCTCCCACGCAGTGGCGGAGCTAGGGGTATTGGTCAGGGGGCGAGAATGGTCTGTAGGGGCGCTTTGGCACTATCTAAGCGGAGCGCCACCACAGGTTGGCGCCGGAGCGTACAGAAATTTTTTGAGTAAAGATACTCCCTAGATCACCGGAAATGACCCTTTCCGGGCCTTGCTAATTTGCAGATAAACAAAGAATAAATAGGTTTCATCGCCATTTGTGACAACTCGGAAGTTTATATGGTTGTTGACCCAAAGAACATGCGCTTGGAAATAGTTTCGTACAACGGAAGTGCCGATAATCTAAAGACCGCCGTTAGAGCATTTTGTCAGAAGATTACACCAACAAAATGTGACAAATGTCAATAGGTAGATGAGCGCAATAAAAAAGTCAATCATCGCGAATAAGTAAAAAGTTGGAAAAAGCTGGTAAGGGCGCCAGCAGTCCATTTGAGTCCGCCCCTGAATGTATGGACGCTCCGCCACTGCTCCCATGCTATCTAATGTCCTCCTATGATATTGGAATATTTGATTCGGAAAAGAGAAGAAACCAATCAGGTTTGCCAATTGGGCCCACTTCCCCTAATATGTTTATTCAAGCCCTGCCTCCCGCAGTGAACGATCACTTGGCCTTAGATTGGTCTGTACACTGCGAGACGGTCGCTAATTGATGTGGAAGAAACATGATCTCACATGACCACTGGCCTCTACCAAAGTGGTAGAGTTCGGTGCACATGACACGCAATTTCGTAATAATAAAATGAAAAAGATTTTGTGATTTTCATAAGTTCATGCCCCTTTTTGAAGAAATGTCTAAGACGTTTGCAGACCCGTCAACTCTCCCGGTTTTACCGGGAGACTCCCGGTTTTTACCCGAATCTCCCGGCCTCCCGGTTTCATATTCTATTCTCCCGGTTTTTTTAATGTTTCATCACTTGCGACATTTCTGAAAATAGCCAACAATTAGTCCTATGCTTCCCCACAGTAATTCTCCACAGTAACGCTGAACAGGAAAGGCTATTCAGTGTAGTTCGCAAGAACAAGACAGACAGTCGGTCAAGTCTCAAGCTTGATGGGACTCTATCTAGCATACTAGCCATGAAGTCACAGTACCCAGAGTCCACTGTTCCAAGTTTCAAATGGAAGCCTACTAAAGAAACCCTGTAGAAAGCGAAGCGAGCTGCTGTAAACTACAACAAGAAACACTGATTGGATGATTCTCTCATTCAGTGTATTGCATCAGTAGACTATACTTATTTAGGAGTATTTATATCATTTCAGTTGAAAATTACCAACCTCCCTATTTTCCCCTTGTTCTCCCTATTTTTTGGCCATGAAAAATGTTATTCTCCCTATTTTGGGGTCAAACAGGTTGACAGGTCTGCGTTTGTATCGGACAGATCCTCGGGCATTAACATCATCATATGTTGTGGTCCTTTTCGCGTTCCATAGCAGAATGTTGTTAAAAGCTATGCAGGCAAATTGTTGAGCCAGAGGTCGATCTACGACCGTGGCTGGTCGATTACGTAATCAAACAACTTTCCTGGCATTAGCACATGCTATAATTGGAGCCAATAAAGCAGATCTTTATGCTGCAGTGTTTGTATATATATTTTTTGAAGCGATTTTAAATCACAGAAATACATTTCTATGAAGAAATATCACACATTTTCTTAGCTTAATACTATCCAAATCTGAGAAATGTAGATATAAGGGAGGGAGGGAAAAGACACCCAAATTTGTTTCATTTTATATTTCTTACAGTATTTTGGGACCCACTTGCCATCGATTCGGGGCCGTGTATTCATTGTACGACCATGTACATATGAGTTTGAATGATCTGTTTCAAATTATCTATGGACCAACATTTTGCAGGGATGTTACACTCCTTCCTTTGTGTCCCACCCCTGGACTCAATATCTTATCTCCCCCCCCCCCCCCCCCCCAGTACACTAGAGCTGGTTGTCCCCCTAGAAACAATCATATAGACACCTAAAGGAATAGGGTTGGGATAGGTGGAATGTAGCATACATAAGTTAATTCAGAGCTGCAAGAAATATCTCAGACACATTGATAATTGAAACAAACATCTTTTTATTGATTGGCAAACAAAAGGACCAACGACTCAAACATTATATAATATACAACGAAGTGGATACAAAATCATGAATTGTGTAACAAACTTGAGACACCCCTAAAACCAAGGATAGGGAACTAATGGAGCACCATTGATGCATACAATAAACCAACCTAGTGAATCTTTGTAAACCTTGAGGAAAACACCAGCAACATGCTGACAGGTGTGGTGGTGGTGGTGGAAGTTTTAATGAAAGTCTAAAGAATAATATCTAAGTTCTCCCTCTTTCTCTTAGTAATAAATTTAAGCTGGATATAAAAGCCCAAAGACATGAACTGAAGGAGATAATTTTCATTTGGAAAATGAGCTATTAATAGTTATGCAATGAGCAAAATCATTTACTTTAAATTGTCGCCAATGCATCCAACACACTACTAGCAAAACTATCATTAATCGTCAAAAACCACTTACCACAAATGCAGAATCTTGTTCTCAGAATGGTCTACCCAGTAACAGTAACAGACCAAATCAGAAAATAGATTTGAAGCTCTTGCCAAAAAAAAAAAA
>KN885000.1:66187-91632 GCA_000934455.1 Apostichopus parvimensis | reverse complement strand
TTGAAAATTACCAACCTCCCTATTTTCCCCTTGTTCTCCCTATTTTTTGGCCATGAAAAATGTTATTCTCCCTATTTTGGGGTCAAACAGGTTGACAGGTCTGCGTTTGTATCGGACAGATCCTCGGGCATTAACATCATCATATGTTGTGGTCCTTTTCGCGTTCCATAGCAGAATGTTGTTAAAAGCTATGCAGGCAAATTGTTGAGCCAGAGGTCGATCTACGACCGTGGCTGGTCGATTACGTAATCAAACAACTTTCCTGGCATTAGCACATGCTATAATTGGAGCCAATAAAGCAGATCTTTATGCTGCAGTGTTTGTATATATATTTTTTGAAGCGATTTTAAATCACAGAAATACATTTCTATGAAGAAATATCACACATTTTCTTAGCTTAATACTATCCAAATCTGAGAAATGTAGATATAAGGGAGGGAGGGAAAAGACACCCAAATTTGTTTCATTTTATATTTCTTACAGTATTTTGGGACCCACTTGCCATCGATTCGGGGCCGTGTATTCATTGTACGACCATGTACATATGAGTTTGAATGATCTGTTTCAAATTATCTATGGACCAACATTTTGCAGGGATGTTACACTCCTTCCTTTGTGTCCCACCCCTGGACTCAATATCTTATCTCCCCCCCCCCCCCCCCCCCAGTACACTAGAGCTGGTTGTCCCCCTAGAAACAATCATATAGACACCTAAAGGAATAGGGTTGGGATAGGTGGAATGTAGCATACATAAGTTAATTCAGAGCTGCAAGAAATATCTCAGACACATTGATAATTGAAACAAACATCTTTTTATTGATTGGCAAACAAAAGGACCAACGACTCAAACATTATATAATATACAACGAAGTGGATACAAAATCATGAATTGTGTAACAAACTTGAGACACCCCTAAAACCAAGGATAGGGAACTAATGGAGCACCATTGATGCATACAATAAACCAACCTAGTGAATCTTTGTAAACCTTGAGGAAAACACCAGCAACATGCTGACAGGTGTGGTGGTGGTGGTGGAAGTTTTAATGAAAGTCTAAAGAATAATATCTAAGTTCTCCCTCTTTCTCTTAGTAATAAATTTAAGCTGGATATAAAAGCCCAAAGACATGAACTGAAGGAGATAATTTTCATTTGGAAAATGAGCTATTAATAGTTATGCAATGAGCAAAATCATTTACTTTAAATTGTCGCCAATGCATCCAACACACTACTAGCAAAACTATCATTAATCGTCAAAAACCACTTACCACAAATGCAGAATCTTGTTCTCAGAATGGTCTACCCAGTAACAGTAACAGACCAAATCAGAAAATAGATTTGAAGCTCTTGCCAAAAAAAAAAAAAATGGACTTGCTGAACAACCCCACTTGCTATGAATAAACAACAAATACCCTTAACATCAGGTAATAAGTGATAAATCACCATTTACGCAAAATATGCTACAAAAGCTGTGAATTTATGATACAACAAGCAATTTTACAATCTATTGCTTACGCTTGCGATGTCCAACTAACTACAGTTGCAGATATGAACAAAATGAATCAGCCCTTTGAAAAGCATATGTAAGCTTTGAAAGAATATTAGAATAAAATTTGACAACTGGTAGGACATCTATGACAGTTTGTAAGGCCCTTCATATCTATCAAGAATTTCAACGACTAAATTCACTCCAAAACTCACAACAAATCATGGTAACCACGCCATGAAACTTGGAATGCCTTCAAACATTACCCAAAAAATATATATATGTTGTTTGCCAACTCTAGACAATAAACCGTTGCAAAAATGTAATTCTTTTAATCTCCTATCACAGAAGATAAATACAGTTTTCCTTTTAGGGGTTTATGCTGGAAACTAGTTATCGCAGTCCCATAAAGTGATAGTACTAAGGCGACCTATCCAGGTTTTAATCTCGATCTGGGGTGTTGGAGCGAGATTTAGATCTGCTTGGCGAACGGGACCTTGATTTATCTCCATTCCTCTTTGGACTGCCACTCTTACTTCGACTCCTTCTTGGGCTTGGGGATCTGCTACGGGATCTGCTTTGTCTTGGACTTGGGGATTTGCTCCTGGACCTCGATTGAGATCGTCCTCTGCTCCTGCTCCTAGATCGGCTCCTGTCTCTTGATCGTGAGCGGGATCTGAAAATTGAGAGAATTGTAAGTATCATCCTCTGGCAATTTATAATGATGATATTGAAAATCAGCAGTTATTTTATGACGCGTAAGCGACCACAAATGTGGGAGAAGCCCGCAAGGTCTTATGGATTACAACTAACACGTCTGGTGGCTTCCAATTCAACATTTTAACTCAAACTTGTAATCTTTTAAATTTAGAAAGTCATTTCAGATATTAACTTTGATATTCTTAAATTTCAACACTACAATGGCATTTAAATAAAATTAGGACTCAAAAAAAAAAAAAAGATTCATTCAACCAAATTTCATGGAGAGGTAAACCCACTGGAAGATTTCAATCAACTCTTATGAACCTAATGGAAGTAAACCCACTGGGAGGATTCATTCAACTCTCATATAAACCTCATGGTGAGGTTAACCCACTAAAAGGATTCTCTAATCATCTCTTATGAACCTAATGGAAGTAAACCCACTGGGAGGATTCATTCAACTCTCATATAAACCTCATGGTGAGGTTAACCCACTAAAAGGATTCTCTCAACTCTCATGGAGAGGTAAACCCACTGGAAGATTTCAATCAACTCTTATGAACCTAATGGAAGGGGAATCCACTGGAAGGATTCATTCAACTTTCATGAATGTCATTGAAAAGCAAACCTACTGGAAGGTTTCATTTTTCTCTTATGAATCTCATTTGAAAGGTACACCAACTGGAAGATTTCATTCTTCTCTTAAAAATCTCATGGAAAGGTTAACCCACTGAAATATTTCATACCCACTGTTGACAATGTCAAACAACACCACTTGGCAGCTCTAGATAACATTGCATTAGAACAGAGACAAATGTAGAACAATACCCATTTTAAACCTACTGGATAAATTGCTTGTAATGTATTGCAACAAGAGAACTGGAAATAACCAACTTGTTTTCTTTTAGTATAATAAAATAGTTCAAATTAATGAATTCATATAGAAATTGATTGATGTTCCTTTGTTTTTCTTTCATTTATAACAATCCAATAATAGTTTGGTTACATACACAGTTCCAGATACATCAACTTAACATGCAGTAATAAGGTACCATCCAATGTCACTTTACCTCCTGCCTCTTGAACTCTCCTTAACAATCTTTATCCTCCGGCCTTGTAATTCAGTACCATCCAACTTTCTGATGGCATTATCCATGTCACTGCGACTTCCAAATTCCACTATTCTGTTCAGGGAAGATTAAAAGGTAAGGTCTTTGATAAACACTTGTTACACACCATGCTGTGACATAACAGGTTGGGTTTCCTTGTGCCAAGTGAGAAATATCTGAATGTTAGGACAGCACATCAATACTGTTACTGTTACGGCAAGTATGCACATAACCACAGAATGCAAAATCAATTGAGGTTTCGATGACTTATTTACACTGATATTCTGCTTGTTCACCAGCAACAGCTCCTATAATATAAATGTCCTGAAAAAATGTTGATATACAATTAAAGTATGGCACGATAAGCAAAGGTCAGTCTACTGTGCGTGGCAATACGCTCCTCTACCAAAAACAATAGGGGTCTTGGACTAAATGTGATGCATCCACAGAGCAAGAATGAGAAGTGGGATAGCATGTTTAAAAGTTTTTAAAGTTTGATCTCTAGTGACCTCAAATGACCTTTGACATACACCAACAACAACAACAACAGGATTCTTGTACTCAATATGGCAAATCAATATACCATGTATTATCCATGATTTATACCATGACACATCATGTTTAAAATGTTTCAGTGTGACTGCTGGTGACCCAGATGACCTTAAACTCTTTTATTCAATATAACACATCCACATGATAGGAGACATGTCTCCTATCTTGAGATATCCTGTTAACAATGGTTTCAGTGTTTGACGTCTGGTGACTTCAGATGACCTTTGACCTCCACCAAAAACAAAATCATTCTTTCACTCAATATGACACATAGTCATACCAAGTATGAACAGTCTCCATGATTCCCATCTTGAGATATTGTGTTTACAAGTAGGGCGTCACGCACATACTTACACGCACCGGCCATGACTGCATTGGTTCTGATTCTCATCGATACCAAAAATGACACTTACAGAAGGGTCATTCCATGCCAAATCAACAAGCAAAATTTGATTTTGACACCCACCGTCTCAGATTTTCACCAGATTCGGTGTGGAGTTTCATAATATAAAGATAAGAATCCACGCCAAATTTTAGCTGAAAATATTATTTGGTTCGTGAGATAACGGCTTTCAAAAATTGGTGAAATTGACCCCAAAAATCCAAAATGGTGGCCATTTTGAATTGACCTAAATTAATACCCCTGGACTTTTTCTTCAATAACTTTTCTTCTGAGTAAGCTACAGACATGAAACTTGGGATTAGTGTACGACCCGCTTGACCTTCTTTTGGCACTTTTCCTGTACAACTGGCACTGAACAAGGATCCTATGCAAATTAAATCTCAAACATGTCTTTTTTTGTGAATATAAGGTACCCTCAAAGTAGGTCCATATTAGGCCCCTATCTCATTTTCTGCCATTTTAATTACTTGTTACAAAAAATTGAGACCGTAAATTTTCCTCAAAATTAGCTAAACTAGAAGAGTGGTCACATGTCTTCCACAATATCTGCAACTTCAGACATAAAATATTGTTACCTATGCCGAAGGCGGATTGTACATAATGAATATCAGCAATTTCAGCCAAAATTTGTGAAAATTTGCGACATTTTCCTCCAACTTCAGAAAAAAATATTTCCATTTAGAGAGAGAGTACCATCACAATTTTTTGCATAACAGTTCTTTGTTATATGCTTTATCAATGTGCCAAATTTCAGATTCATAGATGCTGTCCCACATTGAAAATTTTTCATATGTATGAGAAGGTGTGAAAATAAAGTTTTCGCAAGTTTTTTTCACTCATTAAAATTCAAAATCCCTTTAACTTACCTTATTACCCTCCTACATTAAATTAATGCCCATATTGAGGATCTCCATGCTTTAAATTACCTTAATCCCAAGTTTCATGTCTGTAGCTTAATCAGAATAAAAGTTATTGAAGAAAAAGTCCGGGGGTATTAATTTAGGTCAATTCAAAATGGCCGCCATTTTGGATTTTTGGGGTCAATTTCACCAATTTTTGAAAGCCGATATCTCACGAACCGATTAATATTTTCAGCTTAACTTTGGCGTGGATTCTTATCTTTATATTATGAAACTCCACACCGAATTTGGTGAAAATCTGAGACGGTGGGTGTCGGGCCCTTGTTGAGTTGGCATGGAATGACCCAGAAGGTAATGCAGGGACTTTGAAAAGCCTGGGTATCATCTCTTTCCTGCTATGATATTATCTACCGGTGTATATATGATATCATCGATGCAACTTCAAAAATGTACGGCACTCAACAGATTTTGTGCACGTTGTACATAAACTATCCAACACAACCACATCTGTATTACTGTTCATGTGGCAAAGAGATCTATGATGAACCTGAAGTTGGACCATATCCCTGTCTTAGTGTGAGCAATACTAGGTTTGTTAAAATGTCTGGAATAAATGCAACCTCATCATTATCACTTCAAAAGAAAATTAACACATGCCATGCATAGAATGAGTCCAAATGATTTTTTTCTCATGGTGAAACCTTTTGTTCGAAAAACACATCACACAATGTATCGGAGTGAAATTCACCATGATTGACATGAAACATGAAATGTTTAATTTGGGAGATAAATCTTACCCAACATTCATGGACTGTTTGTGGGCATCAGCAAACGTTACTTCTCCAGCTTGACGCATATAGTCCTTGAGGTCCTGGAAGGGACAAAACAATTCTAAAATATACTTGTTGCAAACTTTTGCCTATTACTCTTGATGTAGGTATAGAGTTAGTAAAGGATTATGATAAAGAATTCTCATTTCAGATTTACAAGACCGATGCATATCAAAGCTTTCTTCTGAGCTTTCTACTTTGGAAAGAGCCAACATGCAAATTGACACAAAAGATATGCCATGTGAAAAGTTAATCTGCATAAAACCAATTAAGCATTGGGGCTACATACTTTTCCTTTCATCTGTGTCATTTCAAAAGGCACACGTTTACTTCTGGTGCTAATAATTTTCACTTAGGAAAAAGCACCTTATGACACACCACAGTGCATCCATAATGGTGACTTTCTCATCATTCACATTCTGGGGAGGGGAAATTCCCACTTGACAACAAATTCCCAATTGAAGATAAAATTCCCAACTGCCAAACAAGATTCCCAAGACGAGCAAATTAGTGGAGACTTTGTGTCATATCATCAACCTAACCAAGCATGCCTTCTATTCCACCCATCCATCATTCTCTCTTAACGGCTCATACCAAAGAGACAATTCTCGGTTTGATTTTAGGCCCATCATGATTTTTTTTTGGCAATTTTAATGTCCAACATCTTCCCCCAGTGGCTTGGTATAGCATCAAGTCCAGCCGTGAGTCCCATCTACTTCAATACATGGGGGGTGTTTAGACATCTGAGGGCACCTGTTGCACATCAAGCAGATGCATGCAGACGCATCTCGTTTACAAATGAGACCACATCTACGTCTGACCCTTCCGTGACCAGTCACCAAACATCTGACCACACAGAGAAGAAAGTTACCCTCTTTACCTTCCTTCTCTCTGAGGAAAAAAATCATTCATCAGAGGGGTTTAAAAATTTAAAAATAGACTAGAACAGGTTTCCCAAGCTAATAGCCAAAAGGATCATCAAAAGTTCTGGGAGTGTTTCTTTCCAATACACCAGTAAATAATGGCACACTGTGTATGACGTAACGTGATAGCAATGTTGGCGAATTAACTGAAGGTTAATATCAATAGTTCTATCCCTTTATGAATCACAATGCTAAACTAAAACTTGTAAATTAATGTGGCCCAAACTTTGCATACCAACACAGCACTCTCTATCATATTCCACAATGACGTTTAACCACCTAGGCAGTTACATTCTTCCTAAACCTGATCATGAATATATCGAATGGATTTTACAAGACAGCTCTAAGAATCTCTTGTGCAACTAGTTTGAAGGTTTAAATATAACAGAACACTTGAATATATTATAACTTTCAACTTGAAGAGTGCTTAAGTGATTTCATTCTATGTAGTATGTGTATACTTTAGAGACCTAGCAGTCTCTGCTATATGTATATAAATAAACAGGCTATTATTTTTAAATGAAAACATTGTTACTCATCCTACTGATACTACTACTACAGTATATCCTATTTTATACTCATCCTACAACAGGTTACAACAGAAAGTGTTGCAAATGACTTAAATGATATTTAATAAGAACACAGGTGGTAGGATACTCTGTGCCTGTGTTTGTTCGATGTGGAAAAGTTAGCTATTGTTGCCATCAAGTCATACATGAACAAGATCAATTATTTAGGTATCTTTAGAATACATCTAATCTGCAAGAAAGGTATGTTATATTATTAAATAACAAACTTGTGTTTTCTTAAGTCTGCATATTGTAGTGTGTAAGCAATCTGGTAGTATTTCCTCTGCATGGTAACTTTATAGTCCTCACTGTTATATGAACTGACCATGTTTCATTTCCCAAATGTTCATGTCATAGTCTTGAATGAATATGGGAGTCATGAAGACACTCAGAGACACAATCCCATAAGGCTTCAGGTACTTGCCTACAAAGTTTCTTGGGTCCCCCTAAGTGCCCAAACCTAATGGATTCTAATCTGAAAATCAGTTGACCTGATATTCAGAGTGGCTTGATTGCACTGAATTTATAGAATTTGTGTCAATAATTTTGTCCAGGAAAGACCAAATAAGGGTCACGAAAATGAAAAGAAATGAGAGTACATGGAAACTAATAATACAGAAGAAAACATACCAATAACAACAAAGTTGTTTAGCTTCATTTAAAAGGATTGAAAATTTGGTACACTTTAAGTCAATTGGTTCTACAGAGATTGAATGTCTTTAAGTTAACTTAATGTACCCTTGATTTTGATATATGGAGTTGTCCTAGCATTTACAAACATTATGCAGTATATAAATATGAATGGATACTTTGTGAGAGAAGGGTTGGCTAAACTATGCTACATTTATATGAACGTTACTACACAAACAAATGCAGTCACTCATCGACACAAACCAAAATGGGATGTCATTTGTACCTTTCTGTTCGATTGAAAATAACATCTGTTACAAAGATTTCGGTAAAACAAGCTCAATCTCTTTGTCATGTCATTTGTTGCAAGTCGTGAATGACTTGGCGTAGATAACTTTTGCAGCCTCTGGAATTCGTGGCTTACCACTATTTTTCCCCACTAAAGAACCTATTCCGTTGCACCTGATCTGTGTCTTATGTAAAGCCAAGTTTCCAGAAACATTTAAACTGAAACGTTGGACTATTAAAAATAACAAACTATGTTCAATTGTGTGGAGCATTAATGATGCTGCTGCACTCGTGTTTCCTTAATTATGAAAGAAGTTCAATGAAGTTTGCTTGTATAACATATTTGTCTTCTGCCTGGAATCTTGTGCCAAGTGTTTCTGGTGTAAATCAAATGAAACACACTGCAAAGCTAGTAGAGGGATGTACTTTCAAATCTAATAATTCTACACCGCTTTTGGGGAAGCAACACAAAAGGATCCCCAGGACCATATCAAATTTTGAAACAAAGAAGGATGGTAACAACACTAATTCTACCTGTTAATAAGGTGCTCTAAATGTTTCTAGTCAAAATCTTGATGAAAACCTCAAGTTTTGTAAGTAACTGTAATTTAATATTATAACCAAAGGGGGAATAACAACTTAAACTCACCTGCCAACTAACTCTGCTGGACAAATTTTCAACAGCCACTCTAAAATCAGTTCTTCTCGGAGGTCCATACCTGAGGATGGTGCAGAAATAGAGGTAAGTCTACACAGACGTAACAAACAGTGATATGCAGAATCTAGGAATCTGTTAGGATTCGTGTTCCAATCATTTCAATTGACAGTACAATTATGTTTTATCAGTAAATATTGGATCATATGAAAGACCACAAAAAGAGATAGATCACACTGAACTTATCGTGAGGTTCCAATTCATTTGGCCAGACATTTTGCTGATACATGGCATGGGGAAAGTCTACCTTTGTGCCAGTTTTCACCATGAAACTTATACCAACATAGAGCATCATCATGCATGCCCTTAAAATAAGCACACAACTGTTGCTTAAGCAAAATATAACCATGATATAATGCAATCATGTTCACTGCACTTGTCCAAAGCCAATTTTAATTCATGATAACCAGTTAATGATTAAAATTGTCATTTGATGGAGGCAAATTGGTTTGAAGCTCAACATCATCTTTGTCCTGTGAAAATCCTCTTATGAAAAACTAATTCATAGGATGGAGATAAAACCTGTTGCTATTTACCTGTAGGTTCTTTTATTTCCTTTGTGTGCTCTAGGTTCTATTGGCATTCAATACTTTGGGAGATAATCAGTTTGAAATATCTTAAGTCTATAAGAAATTGATTACCACTACTTTAAGATTATGGAAGTGGGTTAAGGTTGACAATGAAGTAAACCCTTTTTGTTGGCGTTGCCATTCTAGGTTATAAGCCTCATTGTCATTTAAATCTCATTCTACTCACTTGTCAATTCCTCCTCCTCTTCGTCGTGGTTGGTCATAGTAGCTGTCTCTGTCTCGCCCTCCTCCTCCTCGACCTCTGGATGATCCTCTTGCAAGCTCTACGGTGACTCTACAGGAAAATAACAAGATTCACTTTAAAGTTAACTTTTTCTATATCCTTTAAAATGCTCTAATTAATCTGCTTACAAGAACTAGCCACTTCTCACTCGCTGGAAAAAGGGAAATGAAATTTACCTTTCTCCGAAAAGTTCCTTCCCGTTCAAATCGTACACAGCATCACCTGCATCCTGTGGGTCATCAAATTCCTACAAACAACAAAGAGTATGAAAAAATTACTTAGCAAACGAGAACACAAGTTACGCAATGGACAGAAACACATTTGTTCAGAAGTACAGTTAAACTTGTTCTTAAGTATGAGTGCAGTGCTTATGTTTACACCAACTCAAACATACTAATTTTGATAAAGTTAACCCAGGAATCCAGGACCAAGTCCTCTTGGATGAAAAGGTCATGAGTCCGGTCGACTTGCATGAATTGCTGGACAAAAACTTACCACAAAACCGAAGCCATTTTTTAAGTTCACTTCTCGCAGCCTTCCATAACCTTTGAAAAACCTTTCCACATCTCTCTCTCTGGCTTGGTAGCTCAGTCGACCAAGATAAACTCTTGACATGGTGATTGTATCAAGCTGGAAGAGCAATTTGCATATAAGGTGAAAATGTTAACTAATGATGTTAAGGTGCAAAAGGCTCACTCTACACAGTACCTTCATGATAATTGCAAAGAATTCATTGTTAGCAGAATAAGCTGTGGTACAACAGTTGAGATAAAGAATTGTTTTATGTGGAAAAAAAACTACAGAATCTGAGAGTTCATGTAGCATTGACACCTATGTTGAGAGGCTACAACAAAAGAATTTGGAAATTGAGTATGCAAAACATAAAAGATCTGGGCTTAAGTGCAGATTACCCAGCAACCACTTTGATGCCGGTTTCGCAGTCATTGGTTAGGCTAAAATGTAGGCCTAGATCAAAAAAATAATGATATTATGTTAACTTTGGCATATAATTATGCATTAAATCAACCGTGACTGTGAATCCACAAAATTGACATTACTTTGGACATCAAGTTTACTTTTAAAAGAGAGGCACACACTAAAGGTGCATTGATTTAACGGGGACAGCAAATCTGCGTAGCCACTACATTGACATAATTTTGAACTTGAAATTAAGTTTAAAAAGATAGTCATACACTAAAGGCTCATTGACATTGAGTTGAATTTGTTTATTTTTGAAGCACTACAGGCGTAGGGATTTCATTGCGACTGCGAAACCACGACATTGAGATTACTTTGGACCTTGTTTATATTTTAAAGAGAGAGACACACTTAAGGTGCATTAATTTCACCATGACTGCGAAAAGACGAAGCCACGACATTTACAGTACTTTGGACTTCATTTATTCTTTGAAGATCTAGACACACTAAAGGCGCATTAATTTCACCATAATTCTGTATTCACGACATTGACATTTAACTTCATTGATTTTTGACGAGATGTTCACAAATGAAATGCGCTTTGATTTCACCGCGACTGCGAGAAGCCAAGACATAAGCATTACTTTGGTCTGTTATTTCATATCATTGCCATCTCCAAATCATGAGAAGTTCTCATAATCTCTAATAATAATATATCTGTCAGTTTGAATACAAGGTGAGCATGATGCTAGTACTTTTTTCAAAGGGCATCTTAAGTTAATGTGTATGCTGCAATTACTCCAAGATCTGGACAAAGAAGCATAGGAGAAAAGAAGGTGGTTAGATTCCTCAAGGGAATGGAACCACCCGCAACAATGCTTCAAAGGCTGTCACCAAATATTGTCACTTTTCACAAGATTTATACAGCAAAATTACTCCCATTAAACAAATGCACGTTTCACATCGTCAAACAGCAGTAAATCAATGCTTACGTTACCAAGTGGCCTAGGATGTGCCTTATAACTCACAGGTATTTACTTATTTAGGTCCTATTGCATAGGTGGCCTGGGGCAGTTTCGTCAGTTTCAAAATTTTGTTTGGCAGGTTACATTGAAAATTCAAAAATTCTTTAGCTTAACTTTAAGCTGCATTTTTATATTTTATTGTCACGTTGATGTAATTTAGTCCTAAACTTAAGTTAGGTTAGTGACAACACTATAATGTTCACTAACTCAGTAACAGTATTATTACTTCAATTAACAAACTTCAATCAAATTCAAAGACAGGCTTGGTCAGCCTTCCAGCTTAGGTCGTAATTCTACTAATACCTTTGTTCGTTAGGCAATCACATGTTTGCCATTTACCGTTTATGTTGTTAGTATTAATTAGTCTAAATTTAAACATTTCTCAGTACCTGGCTGACTTTTATTTGGAGTGGTAAATTACCTAGATCCAACAATGGTAACAAAAGTGATAAATACCTACTGTGACGTTACGATTTGTGACTTGTTTCGCGAGAATCCTTGCGATCGATGAGTGGTTAGTACCCAGTCCGTGAAACTGATAGGCTTGTAAGTTTTACGTACGTACAGTCTCTAGTACAGCTAGTTAGGATCGTAACGAATGGATACATGGACAAGCGCACAAAGCGTCGACTAATAAAACTTGCACCAGGTTGCCAGATGCCGTATGGGTTCTATGGACTAGGTAATAAATCTATATACATGGCTATATAGATATATGTGTTGGGCCAATCAACTGGCTGATAAGTAATTTTTCGATGAACTTTCGGGAGAAAAAACAAATTCTAATAATATATAGACTTGAATATTTCTTTGTAGTTTAGAAGTCATTTTCTCATGCATGAGGAAAAGTATTCTTACAAACATGTTGCACAAGGAAATCCCTGACAGCTAAGCAAACAGTCCAAATCAATATCACAAAAAGAACATCTAACATTATGCCACCTAATGCAATCCATGTTCCTGGGGAAAGGGGAGTGTTTCTCTAGGAAAATCTACATTCAAACAAAATTATGTAAAGCTTCATAAACGATCAGGACATGGTGTTTTCCACTGTAACGGTGTACATTAATTCTATTCGTGTAAGTGACACATTGTCTACAAATATGCTCTCATCAAAACATCAAAAATACAAAGTAACAACAATAACACAATTTTTCAAACGATTATAAATTTATTGACCTTTTGACATTAACAGGCAATTCATCACTTGATGCCCGTTGTTCACTAAGAATTAGAGTACGACAGTCTTTCTGTGAATAACATGATAAGTGAAACAAGCCATCCCCAGCTCCCAATCCCCCCTCATCCCTGACAGCCCCAACATAGGCCTACCCCAACATTTGTTAATCTAAAGTCATTTCAAATTGCTAAGTTATAAAACAACAGAAGTAGAAGCAGCTTGAGCATCAACACCTGGAAACATTTCAGAATCATATGATTATTAAGCAGGTTAGTTGCTATTGCAGCTTTACATCTTTCACCATCGAATAAAGTTGAAAACGAATACTTAAAAATCTTGGGATAAACTGTCCTTTTCAAAGCAAACATCAACACATAGAATATACCTACCACGCTATCCAGGCAGATGTACCTACCCTCTCCTGCATATAGGACTCTAGGCTAAAGTTGTTATTAACATTGACAGTTGAAACTAAGACTAACTCCATAATTAACCTTTGAGAAACTATACAGATAATGTACAGAATGGTAATTTACCAGAGTAAATCTGGTCACCAGTGGAAAAGGAACATTAACAGTGACCAACCACTTTCTATACTCCTAAAAACCTGCCCGAATAAAACACTTACTCGATACTACCTCAATCAGTGACTGCACAAGAATCTTAACTGAATCCATACAACACACCCCACTGCACTGTTACTAGTCAGTTTTGAATTACTAGAAGGCTAATCAGAGACTAGCAATGTGCAGACAAAATTTTGGTTACTTCACATAGCACATCCAATGGAGTATGTCTACAATGAAACATCAATATAACACAAAATGCTCAATCAGCAAGTTCATGTCATATTAATTAAGTCAAAATATGTTGCCTTTATGGATGTGTGTGTGTAAAATGTTGAATCTATGTCAGCCTCAACTACAACAATTGAAAACCGAAGTAACAATGAATCCAGAGTATGGTGATGACATGGATTCTGATTGACTGGAAGCTTACTAAATTATTCTAGAAGAAGCAGATGGAGGTAACAAAAGTGTCATGGAGACAAGGAATAAGTATGGCTAACTCAAGCAATATAGAGTGGACTTCCATTACACAACTAATCAAGGATATGGTTTTCATGTGACATCTTAAAGTTACATCAACCAAAGTGTTCTAGCTCCCTGTCATAGCAATTAAGATTCTCTTCCCAAATACTTCACTGCTGACATGACTCCTTACACTGAATAAATTTCCTCTTTGTGAAAGTGTATTTAAGCATTCCATGAAAAAAATGACAAAAGAACTAAAGGTGAAAAAAAAAAATGGGACATCAAGAACTCACTAAAATATGTACAATGTGATTTAGTCTTCTTTTAAAACACTTAAAATAAAAATCATTGTTTTTCAAATTAGATAATCCATGACATATATCGTGATAATTCCAGAGGCCAACAACTCATATACATGGCATGCATCATACAAAAGAAGGATGTTATTAACACAGAAATTGGTTTTTTAGACCAGTAACTATGAAAAGGTAATTTCTACACATTATAGCATAATGGTAGTAAAATAAACCTGTTGAATACGTACCATGAACAAGCATAAACGTTTTGAAATGCACTTCTCCACCTAAACACTTACAAGATATTTCCAGATTGACAATGGTATTATACTCCTTCATTTGATTGCTACAATTATGTGAAAATTCTACTTTTAATTTTAAATCTTAAGTGGTGTCTTGAGTTAATATTTGTCAGTTATTTGATTTTATAATGTCAAAACAATGTAGATTATAATGCTACCACCAAACACATTTCACCACTGAATTACTCATTATAAATTCACATGAATTTAGCACTAGCCGTTTAATGTTCATATGTTGGAAAAAAGTTGTGAAATTTATTTGTAGCAGTACTCTGTAGCTTTTGTTGGTATTGCCAACTTAGCTTGTAAATCTGCTTAAAGGTATTACTGATATTACAATGATAATGGTTACAACCAACTAGATTTTGTGTTGAAAACCTACAATGTAAAAGTGAAACAACCTTTGGAGAAGTCTTCTTAAAAACAATTTACCGACAGTGCACAAAAAACCTGTCTTTGAGGTGGAATGAATTTGGTACAGAGACAAATAGATGTTGATATACCACATCTTGCAGTTCGTAGGATCTTGTTTTACTAAACTGAAACCTATTGAACAGGATTACATTCCACTTAATCGTCATCTTTATCGTGACTCTTCGAGCGAGATCTGGACTTGGATTTGGACTTTTCTCTCTCGGGTGACTTATCCTTCTCGTTGTTCCTTGGACTTGGACTCCTGCTTCGGCTCTTTTTTGGAGAATGACTCCTGGAGCGACCCCTTCTTGGGCTTCGGCTGCGAGATCTGCTCCTAGACTTTCCTCCTCGGGAGCGTGACCTTGACCTAGATCTGCTCCTGGATCCATGTGATCTACTCCTGCTATGAGATCGAGACCTGCAAGAAAAGGAAACAACCGTGAACACCAAATTGAACGCCAGATTGAACACGAAATTTAACACCAATGTCAAGAGCACTACCTTTTCTCTTTTTCCACTAATTAGTATGAATCTCTATAAGGTTGCCATATGCTTCTACAAAGGTCCACTACCCATCATATTTAAACTAGATAACAAATCCAATGCCCTCTAAGAACCCTTTCAAGTGATCCTCTTATCTGAAAAGGTACAGTTTGCTGGCATTTACTATGCCAACAGCATCCCTGAATTGTACATGCAATATAGGCCAGATATCTGCAATGAAACTTGTATGAAGGCATGGGACGACGAATTGACATCTGCTTGGCAAGGTAACGTTTTATCAGGATGTAAAACATCCTTCGAGACATTCCAGCTGCCATGCCATGCTAGATTACGTGAGAGACTGAAACACAAAGCTGTTGCTTCAAATTATGTCATTTTGGAAATAACTTGTGGTACCCTGAGCCTTACCTTCTCTGTGACGGTCTATCCTCCACGACTGTTATCTTCCTCCCCTTCAGCTCGGTCCCATCCAATTTCTTAATAGCATTTTCCATGTCATACTTTGTCGCAAATTCCACATTTCTGAAGATGAATTAATCCAAAACGATAAAACCATCTTGATAGACACCATCAGCAAGCATATCAAGTGACTTAGAAATAAGCATATAATTATCAAAGCCATACTCAGAATGAGATTTACATCAACTCCTATCTTCTGGTTCAAATTGTAAGTAAAATAGAAATCTACGAATCTGTAAAACACTCTAATTTTTTTTTTTACAAGTCTTTTCTTTATTCTAGTTTTACTTATGAATAAACATTAGCTAATAATGCACATTGATGATGTAAAGGGAATGACTGCCTAATTTTCCGATATGTTATCCCTTCGTTTCAACCTTTATTTCAAGGACACTGAACACAGGTTTGTGGCCCATGTCAAGTTTTTTTAGAATTTTTTTTTTTCTTTTCTTTTGAAAAGAGGAACAACACATTATTCAAATGATACATGTGGGTTTTTTTTATAGGGGTTAACTTATTACGGGCTACCATAAGAAATGTTGATGAGTGCAACACTCCACATCATAGTTTGCACATATATAATGTGTTTCCTAGATTTAACTTTCAAATGTGTATATCTTGGAAACAAAAGAGCTTTTCAAAAATGTTCAACAAATTTTGAATTGAGATTATCACATACAAAATATGGGGCAAAATGGCTAGATGTCCGTTACTATAACTATCTGTAAAAAGAATCAAGAAAAGAAAACAAATGATACTATGAACCAAAACTAACAAGTTCTATTTGATTTATCAGTAATCAAGGCCCACCCCTTATCTTGCAAATCATCCTGTCTGAACTGCGGGAGATGTATGTGATCGTTACCGAAAGGACCACCAGCCATTTTGCAGAGTTATCTACACTCACCACTACAAGGAACAATACAGCTAGAAGACCATACTGACAGGTCACATCATTATACTAATCCTAACACTGATATGATTCTGAATAACTTACCCTTGATTGTCTTTGTGCTTATGAGCATCAGCAAAGGTAACTTCTCCTGCCTGTCTCATGTAGTCTTTAAGGTCCTACAGAAAAACAGATTGTCAGAAAATATTGGTGTTAAAAAATACATCTAATAGCTGGTTTGAATATTCAGTGACAATTAAAGGAGCTAGACTCCCCAAGACAATTTGCAGACGGATCATAAACCATGCTGACAGCTTTTCTACCAGCCCAACTAAAAAAGCTTGATACAGGGTTTGGATTACTTCTGTTAATTCCCTTCACAATCTATCTGCTTGTACTGATAATGGAAATAAACTCTGCTGGGAGGAAGAATATTCCTTTTCTTGGGGTCTTTGAAGACAAAAGATTTCTAATGTGGCAATTTCTCTAGTTTTCTCACACTAGGTTAATATTTTAATCTCTCTTTTCCCACCATTTTTTTTGGGCTGTTTCCAGGAGGGGGTAAAATCAATTGGGTAGCATCTTCAGCTCTATCCACAAATGCAATCTACACACATAAAGACTATACCTTACAAAATATTCCAAACAATCGCAACATAGCCAGCGTCTCATCACCAGGGCCACTAATTCCAATTGCTAAACTGGTCTTCAATTTTGCCTTCCCTTTGACGGTCCTGGAGAACCATCAAGGGCTTTAACCTCAGGAATTTAGCTCCTGATGGCCTGCCTCTGTATGGTTTGGACAAGCCAAACTGTAGACACCCTCAAATCTCGCCCAAGAGCTTGAAGCAAACTGTTTGCTTCATTGTATATTCTTGTACAGTGCTAACAAGGATGGCCACAATTTGATTTTAAGGCTGCACTTAAAAGGGTCTTATGCTTCTACCCAACCTCACACAACATACCCCTTTTCAATATGATCAATCGCAGAATACCCTCCCATAGTATCGATATACAGGTACCGATGATTATGCCCAATTGACTGTTTTCAGTTTTTCAATTGAATGATTCTAAATAATCATTTTTGCAATGAAGGAGAAGAGAGGTTGCCCTCAATTGATCCCTGGGAATATTAGGATTGATCAGTAATCAACAATCAACAATATTCCAAATAATTTGTTTTTACCACATTTAACTGAGGGTAACTACTATTCTTCTTTCAAGGTTGCTGTATTTTTTTTCTTGAAACAAACATCACTGGAGCTAATCATGACAGATATGTACATTTGTGCACCAATCTACCAACAGCTCCTTTTTTTCTATTCTTTTAGACTATAAAAGTGGTGAATCAGTTAAATGCCTGTTAATCAAGTTAAAAGCTCATAATTTTCTATTTTTTTGTGTGCCTTGAAATTTTTAATTTTATGTAGTAATTGCATCCAATTGTGGCCAACCCTCGTTAGCAATTCCTATCATCTCTTCCAGAGGCTCAACTTCAGATAGCGGCCAGACCACACCAATACGAGGGGCGCAAGCATTCCTGCACATTTTGACATCAGAAGGTCACAATCTTGAGGGTCAACCACCACAGGTCGTTTAAGGTACTCCAGGAATAAGTAAGGTATTGAGCCAGCCTCTTTCACTCTTAGACTTTCTTTTTTAGGGATGTCTGACGATGTGGTGAGACACCTGACAACCATTCCAACTTTCCGACCATACAGAGATATCAGTTACCCTCTTTACCTGATTGTTCTCTGGAGGAAAAAAACAATGTGGTAAAGGGTTGTAAAATGGATTCTCCACATGGTCTAAAGAGGTCATGCTGAGGGGTATGTTAAAAGGTCACCTGGAAAAGAATGCATTTTTACGTTGCCTTGGGACGGTGTCACGAACAAACGAATAAGCAAACACGTAACCCTTCATTCCTTAATGAAAGTGAGAAAAGAGCTTGCTAGCATCAACTCAGTACATTCACAGCTCATTTTCATCATTCTAAAAACGACAACAACGGTTCTCATCCATCACATGATGAAATCTGCACAACTAAGAAGTTATTGGCAGTATGACATTTGAGAATTTCGGAGAAAACCTATATATTAGTCCAATGAAATATTTTAAACTGTGCCTATATTAGGTAACAAAGGCTTACGTGTGAAGGAGCTGTGAAAGAACTAGTAAACAGCTTTTTTCAAAGTATGTCTGTATTGATGAATGCAAGCTAATTTCACGATTATTAAATAAACTAAGGTTAAAATGGTGAGTTAGCTAAAAGACGTTACCACTATGCATCCTGTTCAATTTTTGAAAAGAAATTGCAGAAAGGTATATATATTTTGGAAAATTGAGGCATGGAGAGGGTAAATATGATGAGCAGGTTAAATAGTGGAATGCTTCTGGTTTCATTGCAGCAGTCTCTGACCAGTAACTTACCAATTCCAGCTGTTTCACATGATTAGTTTTAGCAAGTGATATTCAATGTTTGGGAAATCAACTCAGCAATAATTTCAATATCCCTACTTGGTAATCTACACTACGTTCGGGTGGAGATGGTGGTCGGCTTCTCCGCAGGAAATTCAGGCAGGAATGTACTACAGATGCTTCAGTCGATAAAACTAACTGATGAAGGCTTGAATATATCTACTGAAGATTCAACTTTTATCATAACAAAATTGCGACCTGTCGATAGTACCGGCCGCCTTGAGTTAAATGGGTTAAAGATTCTCGAATACTACTAAAAAACATGAAATGATTTATGACAGAATGCAGTTGTGCTGTACTGCTGCAATATCAACAAATGATCTGTTGTTTAATAACAAATATGCTGTTGCAAATTTTCATCTCAATAATTTTTTTTTTTTTAAATATAACACAAATCATGCATGTAAGATGGTCAGCATACATGGTATCCATTTTCAAAATACTACTGTGACAATGTTTTTTTTTGCCCCACAGAGCAAAGCAATCATTACACTTTTTCAATTCATTCCAGTTTTATACGACAGCGAATTTTATAAACTTATGTGACTTGTGAAATAAACTGCTAGTGAGCAACATACATGCATGAGGGGTTGAAGCATTGTGATTTATGTGCTAAACATTTGTGAAGAAACTGCAGTAATGACAAACCCATCACCTCAGAACAAGTAGAATTTAATACCCATAGTGCTAGGAAACTACCCTTGTGGTGACCAGAATCAGTGAAGCAAACTATCTGGATATGGAAACTTCATTTCAACAGAAAGTCCCTAAAATCCACATAAACTTAAAAGGTTACAATATATTTCATAACAGCTGTGGTGCCTAACTTGTACCCTTTTATTTTTAATTTTTGACTATTTAATGTTCATCTATACTGTCATAACAACATCCAGATACAAATATATAACATAATATAATTATCTCTGATTTTTTAATTAATGAAAATTTATTTTAAAGAGAGAAAATTTAAGTGTTCAAATTTTGCTACACAGTTTTGAGGCTCTGAATTAGTCTCTTATAATATATAATGTGTTCCTATGTATAAAACTGCTTAAACATCTTTGGACTTTATAGCAAAGCTACCATGTTGCATAGCATTAATGCAATGGGATACTTTTAATGATACCCTGGACAATGATGTCAGAAAATGGTATTGGAATCGACAAAGCTATTCTACAATGTACAATATGTCTTTCTAGATAAGTTCAGGTCTACTGATTAATTTTAAGGAGGCAACATGCCCTTGCTATCTTTTGCAGAGTGATCTGGATAGGCAGCCACAGGTAATTTTTGTGGGGGGGGGGATGGCATATGGGGGTATAGTTATGTGTTCCATCAGGGGTACCCACGGTAATTAGCGACAATACTTACAGCAAGTAAACCAATTAAGAGTTACCAGGAGCAAAGACTGTTAAAACTGGAAATAGGATTAACTACCTTAAGACCCAGCAATCACTGATTTTACAGAGAATTCCAGTGAAAGTGAGACCCCAATATTTGGCGATGAACTGTGGCACTGTCATAATATGAACGCTACACACATGAAAGCGATACAAAATAACACATAACATGATGTAAGTATTTCATATGAGATCAAATATATTGCAGTGGTTACAGATAACTTAAAAGTATACTGAGAAACAGCTTCTTCCAGCAATTAAGTACATGTAGTAAGCACAAGCTTGTGGATAGTCAACCAAGGAGGGTAATGATGGGTCATAAACGCAAAGTAAAATATCTGTTTATGGGTCTAAAATTATCATCCATGCTTTTGTAGAAATATGAAAAAGGTTAATTTTGATTTGTCTGTGCAAGATCTTCAAAACCCACAGCACTAAAACATAATCTAAAGTTCTCACCTGCCAACTGACTCTGCTCGAGAGGTTATCAACAAGTACTCTGAAGTCTGTCCTTACAGGAGGACCATACCTGCTTAAAAAATCAAACAGAAAAACAAAATATATTAGGAAAAAAACTCGAGAAACAATATCTTGTTTATACCTGCATTTAACACTTTTATTCTGCAGAAACAAGGACCATCGTCTCATTAATTATTCAACATTTCACTTGAAATATGTCAACAATTTCAACAAGTTTAAAACTTATTTAACATGTCATTTTTATCAGATGACTACAAAATCCTCTGTTGGATTACCATCAATCCATCATCCCACCTGTTTCTTAGGTACCCTAAGCGGGATTCATAAATAAAAACCTCAAACGAAGAAGGTACAAATGAATAAAGTCAAGTTTTATAGTTTGCCTCTGCTTGAGAGAATATTTGTTCCACTTGCTAAACGTGCCATGCATGCTGTATGCTCTCAACTTAAGTCTACACACTAATCAACCTGCGCCATGGCTCCTTTGGCTCTATCTTGGATACTTATCTTTCACTACTGTTACAAAATGAGCAGCTTACTTGTCAATACCACCTCTTCTTCGAGGTGGACCATAACCATATCGGTCACCTCCCCGGTCTCCCCCACGGTCACTTCCTCCACCACCACGATTGAATCTTCCAGCACCTCTGGCATGCTCGATGATCACTCTGGAGAAAGAACAAAAAATTTCTTCTGGACCTGCTCAGCAGTTTACTTAACTTTTATACTTTACATGAACTGTAGGTGAGACAGGAATAATTTATTAACCAACTCAGTTGTATAGCTCTCGGCATGTCATCAAGCCTTGTCCAAAGGACAAAATGAACTTTATCCCTTACATTAAACAACTACAGTATGAAACCATGACTTCATTGTGGTAAATAGTTCCTATTCATATACTGGCCTACAATTGTACACAATCACACAGAAAAGGCTTTTTCTGTATACTTTCCTCAATGTTTAAGTCATGCTAGCTTCCCCAACTGTTTTCCCCATAGTTTTGTGTTGGTAGGATACAACTGAAACTTGCTCAAGCAATCACCAATTTTTGAAAAAAAGAATCATTCAAACTTTTCAGTGTAGGTTATAAAAAAAAGTAAGACTAACCAGGCTAGCAAAGCTTTCTGCTTTCCATCAAGTAGTTTTTTAAGATGATTTTTAAGTTGATACAGGACATTCAACAATGCACACATAAGCGAGCAGATAAACAACACCACTAGAGCTCCCTTTCACAAGGAGCAGGGATCTGCAAACTTATAGTGCACAACCCATGATCTAATCATGTGGACTGATTCACGGTATGCATGAAAACTATCTTGAACTATGGACTCGATGTTAATAAATACAACTTAATCGATCACTGTCTGAAAACCCCACAGACTATAGACAAATTTTCTAAATCCTGTCGCTCTCCATAGTTGGCGGACCACCAAATAAACATACCTTTCTCCTAATAAATCTTTGCCATTTAGGTCGTAGACAGCGTCATCTGCATCTCTTGGATCATCAAATTCCTGATCAAGGTTAAACAATTCAATTTTCATATTAGTATATACATTACAAAGAGAAAAAACATAAATCTCAAGTTTGAAATGTTTGCAGCATTAACTGACTTGAATTAAAGTTGCATTCTACATTGGATAGTATCTTTATGATATCTTATGTTCTTTATTGTGGTTTATCACCCTGTCTTATATCATGTTTTACTTTTACTGCTGTTGTTATTACTTTTAGGTTTTCTTTAGTTTGGTAATTTTATATTCCAGGTTTTGGTTCTTTTGTACAGTGCTCTTGAGCATGTTTTACTTTTACTGCTGTTGTTATTACTTTTAGGTTTTCTTAAGTTTGGTAATTTTATATTCCAGGTTTTGGTTCTTTTGTACAGTGTTCTTGAGCATGTTTTATTACATGATAACAGCACTTTAATATATGGTATTTATTATTATATTATTATTATTATCCAAAATGTCACAACATCAACTTTGGTTTTCATTTCATATTTTCATGGTGATGTTGTGCAATAATCTACCTGAAATCATTGTCAGACTTAACAAAGTGATGTTACTAGCTCTGTCATTCCATCAACAGCATTTTGCAAACTTGGCCACCTCTACCAAAAATGAGGTAAAGTGATGAATAGTGCAAAATTATTATACGTCATCAGGGTTTTTGGGGGAGGGGGTGCCCCCCTCGCTTTTGCCGGAAAATTGCAATTTAAAAAGTCTCTAGATGCAAAATGGTGCAATATACAGCTGTTTGGTCAATGATATTGCCCCTTCCCAATCACCCCTTTCTTCTGTCCTATTTTTCTTTTTTTCTCCTCAATTTTTTATTAACACTCGGGTCATGGAGCCTAGGGAGGTAGCTATACACCTGACCTGGTTGTGGGTATTTATTCCTCTCGATTTGTTTCGTCATTTTTTTATTTCATTTTTTTTATTTTTTTTTACTGAGCGTCGCAAAGTAGCCGGGTCATGTACGTGCAGTAGGCGGGTCATTTGACCAGGGTCCCGGCTACTAACGAAAACCCTGGTCATGAAGAAGTGGCTCTATGATGTCATGTTTCAACTTTCTGAACACTTTTGTCTTATGCTTCAAGGATCATAACAAAAATGTAAGTGACAATTGGAATTAAGATTTTTTAAAGCATCAGGGAGATCTCAATCACGGAACCTTAAGATGATGGTTGGGTTTGCTTCCTTGATCTAACTTGGCTTCATATTATATAAATGACAATATTTACTTACCACAAATCCAAAGCCATTCTTCAGGTTGACCTCCTTAAGCCTGCCATATCCCTTAAAAAACTTCTCTACATCTCTTTCATTAGCTTGGTTGCTCAAGCGCCCCACATAAAGCCTGGACATATTCATAATGCAGTATATATAAGGACCTGTAAAATTGATGATATATAAATGAAGTCAAACGTTGGTAAAATTAATGATAATCAATTAGCACATGGGGAAACACTTGTAACACTCATATGCATAAATTGTTTAATTTGCAGCAAAGAGTGGGGTAGGAATATCCATAACGTTGATTTTACTGCCCATACACATCCACTCTATAAATAAATGCTAATATTTTTACCTGTCTGTGAGCTTTTCAAGTATCAGACTTCATGTTAAATAGAGCACTTTTGTATGGCGGAAAGAGCACATTACTGTGGTGCAAAGTAGGCCTATATGCACTGTATATTGCTGCGCTTCACACTACACCTAGGCCCGCAAAAATCAACATTTAAATCGATAATCAGCATTGGTCTTTTTAATAAACATTCAACCTAGGCTAAAGTAATTTGATTTATTCAACCAACTATGTTATATATTTGAAGACAGCGTATCGACTTTAACAAACTTACAATTAAAACTATTCAATCAACTTGTACATTAAATACTGTGTATCTATTTCCCAATCTTGTCTCAACTACAATTCAGGCTATTCAGCGAACAGTCACATTTGAAGACGGAGTACATATGCATCCACTTAAATTAATGAAAGTTTCATCGATAGTACATTCCTGTGTAAAATCCTTTCCTAAAGTGTACCTTTCCGCCAATGGTTTTGAGCCTTTCCGCCATGGCGGAAAGGATCGAAACATGGCGGAATGGGATGGCAGTATGTACCTATGGCCGAATGGCACTGGAACCCGCGTAAGGACAAGGGAACAATATTTTACTTTCTATTCTAGGCCTTAGTATTATTTTACTCAAGTCAGACAAGCATAATTTATGGAATGCCTAAGATTCCTTGCCAAATAATACACTACACGTCATTCTATGCCTAGAATATGATTACAGGTCTAGGCTAGGCCTATCTAACAATATAAGAGTCTGTTAGTGTGTTAGAAGAATGAGATAACCAGATAGGCTAGGGAATAAAGTACCCTAGCCTACGTGGTCTAATATTAAAAACAAAACGCAAAATATCTTGCCAAGAATCCATCTTATCATCCCATATATACACCCAGAATTAACTAAAAACGTAATTAGAAACCTTTAAATGATGAAAATAGCTAATGTAAAATGTTAATACCACAAATCGATCGAAAATAAAAGAAGCCTGCTTCCTGCTTTATCTGGACGCGAATTAATGTCGTACCCACGCTAGCAAAGGGGGCGTTATTCCTAAAAGGATTTGCAGGACTGTCTTTTTTTTGTGTGAACTTCTGTCACATGTTACCA
>KN885000.1:47733-59105 GCA_000934455.1 Apostichopus parvimensis | reverse complement strand
ATATATAAATCTGTTTACAAAAACCTGCTATACATCTTTGTACTTGTATTGCAAGTACATAGTTTGCATTGCATCTTGCGAGTGCAACATGGGATAAGTTAATCCCTACGTTTCATTGTCTTGCATACGGCATGCATTAGGTTTCAAGATTCAATAACCTGTAGTTACAGAAATGTAGTGAAATGTCAGCTAAGAGATGTAACTGAATTTATGAAATCCTGGGATCATTCCCACTTAACCCACTCCAGACCCACCAGTATTGAAATGAAATAAGTGAAGATGAGTATGTTTCTTGTTAAGTACCATTTACTGTAGCTTTGCATTTAAAGAGCTCTATGAATTCAAGCAATCGTGTATGATGTCATCATTATCATCATCATGGGTGATAGTAATATTGAGTGTTATACAGATTACGAGATTTTCAATTTACAGCACCCTTCTCTTGTGCCGTTGTATGAATATTAGAAGAATGTTCAGTTCACAAGTCTTTGGTTATTGTTGGATTGTGGAAGAGGAACTGCATCTAAGCGTACTTGAGAAATTTGAATTCAGGTCTTAGAAACTGTTTCTGAGATATAGCTGAAGATTGTTACCCTTTATGTCAAAATGTCAACACGAAGAAAGCGGTTTGTCCTAAAGCTGTTCTCAGCTTTAATTATCTTTGACTCTGTTGTTTGCCTTGGATAGGATAGGGCCCAAGGTTTACCTACAATGGTTGCAAATCTCACTCACTAAAAAATAAATATGGTATAAAATTTAAATTTGATATTATTGAGAAAATGCTTTGCTGTCGAACTTGGACACGGTGCAGTTACAAAGCTTCAGCTGTCAGATTAAAATTTGAACTTGTGGTATCGTGTAAAAGTTTGTTACCTTTTCACAGATGATTGTTGAACCTTCGGCTGAGAAGCTCCTACCAGATCCCCTCACAGAGCCTTATTATCAACCTCCTTACACCTTGGTACTAGAGATGACGAATGTATTGGTTCATCCGGAATGGACAGTGAGTGTTGCTTCTTTCATTTATCTCATTTTTGGATGACAGGTTGGAGGCCTGTGTTGAGAAAATTATCCAGTGACGGTTTGAATTATTGCTGATTTCCAATGTCGTGGTATTTCCTTTGACTATTCAAACTGCGGATCGACTGCATATTATCGCGAGATAAACCGGCTTGGTATTGAGTGTAGTCTTTGCTTGAACAACTTGGATGGTTGAACAGTCGTACAAACTGGGAAAAAAGTGCGAAGCAAGGTGGATAAACAGTCAATGACAGAAGTTTGTTTTCAGTTTTAATTCAGTATGTGAACCATTCCTGCAAAAGAGTAAACAAAATTGGTGTCATGGAATTAAAAATAACATCATAGAAGAAAGTTAGGAGTACTTCAAAACAACAGCAGTTAGGAAACTGTTAGATGAAATATTGATAGCACAGAACTAGAACAATGTAAGGAGAAATAAAAATTTAACTTTGATCAGTTTCTTAACCAGGATGAAAGTTACCTAAAAAGTAACAAAGTAAAAGAAATGCAAATTTGTGTGAAAAAAACTTTAAAATCCAGAAACAGATGTCTACTTTCAGTAGGAGTTAATCATAGCCCCCCTCCACCCCCCCCCACATCTATTATAACATCAATCTGTTGAGACCATGGGTGGGGAGGTTGGTATATTGGACTTATCAGAATATATGCTCTGCTTAAATTAAAACATTCAAATTTAGGGTATTTTCTTACTCTCAACTTTGTCTGTAAACTGCCTTTACCACAATGGCACCTTAGTTGACAATCGAGCCAGTAGAAGCCCTGCAGACACTTTTCAGCACAATCCGACCCTGTCCACCGGTCCCTACAGTTGCACAGACCCCGCTGTGTACAAGTGGCCCCGTTCTGGCAGCGACAGTCCATTATTCCTTCCAGAGTGATAACATGGTGTTATGTTTCACAAAGTGGTGCAAAATACTATATTCTTTGTTTTCAGTATTCAAATGGCTGGAGGTTTAAAAAGAGACCAGGGGTTGACTACTTCCTACAGCAGGTCGGTCCGCCATTGTTTGAGATCGTCATCTACACCTCCGAGCAAGGATTCGTGAGTATTTCATCTCCTTCACTAAATACAAAAACAAGTGTTACAGCTATTTTCACAATCTGGTGTTTCCCTTAGATTTTCCAAAGGCCAAATTTGGTCTTCTTAATGATGTATGCACAATAATAGCTCTGTTGGTGTAATTGTTTCAAATTAAATATTAAATAACAGGCTTTACTTTTGGCAATCCTCAAAGGTAAGTTTTTGTTTAATTTTAATAATTATCTTGAAGGATTGAACAACTGCTGTAGATACACTGATGTTACCTATCCCATAGTTGCCCTTAAAGCAATTTTGTCCAAAGAGTTTTAGGAGACAACATATCTGGAATACCGACTTACTATGGTACATTTTAAAGGCTACAAGACATGGGTCTCGTCTATGATTTTCCCTTGTTTGTGATACCGTGTCTGTTTCATTTCAAGCTTATATACAAACCGCAGTTGTATTCTCGAATAGAACAATGAATCGACAACAGAAAAGTGACTGGGAAATTACTAAGTTTAAAGAGCAAAGAAGTTATTGGCCAGAATAGGATTTGAACCAAAAATAACAGAAAATAGTTGTCTTGACCTTTTCAGTGACTTCTATTCAAGGGCTTATGGTCTCTTGTGTGGAAAGTTTAGAACGCAATATTCTCACATTAGCTGAACATATTCGAACCGAATTAAGTTGCATGTTACTCTCTAGGATTGTTACAATTGTCCTGTAAAAGACGGTTACGGTAATGTCACATGCAGGAAAGATGAATGAAGTCACCCTTAAGCTATGTTTTTTTGTTAAAAAAACGGAACTGTAAAATTTCATGGAAGTTTATCAAAGTTAAAATTGCGTTCATATGTGGGTCATATTTTGTATTTGTATATGAGGGGAACTTCTCAGCACTTCCATCAAAACCCCACCAGCAGCAGTAATTATCCTAACTTCAGTGAGTGATATTTCTTGACTTTTCTTTCACTTTACAGACTGCATTTCCTCTGCTTGATAGCTTGGACCCTAAGGGCTACATTATGTACCGGTTATTCAGGGATGCTACCAAGTATGTTGATGGACACCATGTAAAGGTTAGTCTTCATTTGAGTGGTAGGCCTTCCAGTCCAGGATCGGCCTTAATCATATGTGATGTATCCCCTTTGTGGTAACTACTCCAGGAAGGGTAGTAACAGTTCTGAAATTTTGTGAAATTTTGCCACAATCGCTTTCTCTTTTTAGTTAAAATACTAAATATGTCGGTACTGCACGGTCATCAATGGTGATAATATTAATTGTAAAAACATTACTAACGCATCAAAATTCAGAAAAAATAAACTGTTCATGGTCAAACCAAGAGCTGAAGAGATGAGTTTCATGCTGATGTTTAAGAGAATTTTACATTTGGAGCAGTTTAATTAAACAATGATTATGACTGCCAGAGAGGAGAGGCTGCAGATGCAAATGTGTTGTCTCCAAAATGTGACCTTTTGACTGGTTGTACAAAGGTTGAAAGAGTGACTGGTACGCAGATTACAACCAGGGTTGTATCCATTAATAATTTATAACACAGACAAGCTGGAGTCATGATATGAACAGAGCGATAGGTGGGCGAAAGGATTTTGAAAACAATGTGTTGTTCTATGGGCAGCCAATGGGAAACTAAAAGAATTGAAGTTATATGGTCACACACCTGGATTTAGTCAATCAAGCCAAAGTCTAAGTAAGCTGAAGTTTGTGGACAATTTTGTGGATCATTGAGTCCAGCATCCCTAATGAACAATAAGCAGTATGCTCATTGGTTTGGGTGGGGTGGGGTTGTTTGGTACTGTAGGAAAGGTTCATTCAACCACCCACCCCTAAGATTTGTTGCTTAGGGTGGGTGGGGAAAAAATATGGTTAAGATACTGGCAGGGAAAGTGGCACTGGAAAGGAGAATGAAGGTTTTTACATTTCAGAATAAAGATAAATGCTTAGCCTACTACCTCAAGATTTGAAAAATAGTTATATATTTGCTATAGAAAATTTCTGGCTTTTGGGATGTCTGTCCCAGAATAATTCACTAGTAACCTTTCTTGAGATGTGTGTATATCTGGTATTTAAAAGGTTCAAAGGTTCAAATCATATATTCAACCAATGTATAAAACTATTACACATCGAAAATCATCGAGAATGTTGAAAATAGTTTAAATATAGAAATAGCCACCAAAGTGACATTTGCCTTGTGATATGTTAGAGTTAAGAATCGGTTTGATGTACACAATCAGTTCTGCTATTGACCCATCTGTTTTCTTCTCATTAGGACTTGTCCAGTTTGAATAGAGATATGTCAAGGGTAATCTTCATTGATTACGACCCCAAGTCCTTCCAGTTGCAACCAAGAAATGCCGTCCGCATGAAGAAATGGGAAGGAAACGATGATGATCGATCTCTCTTTGACTTGGCAGCTTTCCTTAGGAGTGAGTTTTGTGTCATTTTCTTCTTCCTTTTTTGTTTTTTTTTATTGTTTGTTTTGAACCAAAATGAAATAAAAGTGTAATTTGGATAACGACCTGATGTGAAGTGTAAGTAATAAGCTCTCCGACTTCTCCCACATGCACATGTGGCTGGCAAAGTGTCATAAAATAACTGCCGTACCTTCCAGGCCTTGCAATATGGAGTGTTGGGCCAACATTGCCAATTTTTGTCTGTGGCTGATAAAGGGCATTGATCCGATACTGATATTATTTTAATGGGGGTGGTTGGGGCAGGGGGGGGGGCAGGGGTAGGGTGAGGGGTGATATGCAGTAAGGATGGATTTTCATACTTTTGCCTTGAGAAGTTGGGTAAAATTTCTCTTCTTTGCCCCCTCCCTTCCCCATTTTGTTTGTGATATTGTAGCTATAGCATGAGACAAAGTTTATGCTAATAATGGCAAAGACAAGTATGACCAACTGTCCCATGAGTATAACACTAAATGTGCATGCCATTGGGTGAGACTTAAATGCTTATTTATCAATAATGCATTGATAATGCAGCTAAATTTGGCACAGATTTTAATTCCCATTTCAAGACAGTTCATTCGCTTGCCTACTCAACGTTCAATTTTTGTTAAGTATAACCAAAACATTGGCAACAAACTAGAAACAGCTGCGACATTTATATTCAGTGTGAAAGTGTACTTTTACACATGGTGTTCTGATATCATTGCAGAATGCTATGATTTTTTCCTACATGGGTGTCTGTCCTTGTAATTGAGGTATGAGCAGTGACAAGGTCATCTCTAGTCAATGTCGTCAGCCTACTTTAATGTCATCCTATCGATATTTATTTCGATATTTATGTTAATTAGAAAGTCAGACAAGACAAATGAAACTGTCCAATTGTGTCCTTGATAATACTAAATTATTGATCTGTTATGAAATTATTACAGAGAAAAGTTAGTAATGTTAGAACTTTGTTTGCGAGTGGTGATGGTCCGTAGGAACATTCAGTGCATGTATGAACAATGTTTTCTGTTACAACATGCAACTGTAAACTATGCACTGTTTGCACTGAACAGTATTTTTTTTTGTTCCTTCAATTAATGGTTTATCAGAAAACATGGAGGTTAATTTTTAAGTAGGATTATTGGATGGAGTTGGCACGAAAAGACTTGCAATAATCTACAACGAATAATGAGAAACTGTGAATAAGCTTTATCGTAATTGATGGCATTTCCACAGTCTCTATATAGGCATTGAGCTACATGAATATTATGGGTACATAGTCAAACTATACATATTACATCCTAAAGGATTATAAACTGGAATTTCATATTCTGTATATTACATAGGGACTGTAAAAATGAAACCAACCAGTATGACCAGCAACATTTACTGCAAAGTAAATACTGAAATTTTATCCATGTTTTTTCCTTCCAAAACAATTGCATGAACTGGCATATGGATTATACTAGCAACTGTGTTTAGTATTGCGATGATTATACTTATTAAACTCGGCTAAGATAAATAAGACATGTGTCAATTTGCACCGAAAGGAGAAAAAAACAATGTAAATTACATGTGAAGTCTCTATGAGACCATGCAGATTGGTTGGACAATATACTCTTCTGACAAACATCATGAGATGTAGACATTTAACTATCTCAGCAATGGAATAATGAATGATGAAGGGAGGAACCAAAAAAACAGTATTATGTTTTTTTTGTTTTGTTTTGGAACTTCATACTTAAAGGGAAGAAAATTTAGCTCATATGATAAAGATCTTATAATCTATGTAAAATCTTGTTTCACTTGTTTGAGGGAAGGAAGTGTATGTGTGTGTTTGGGGCTGGGCGGGGGTGGGTGGGGGGAGTGTGTATCTGGATCGTAAAGACGAATGATGAATGTTAGGGATTCCTTCTCCTTAAAGAAGAAGAAGAAGACAACAGAGAGCAATAACAATAAGTAAAGATTCTTATGAGGAGAGATGATCATTCCGAGCTCAATTTTGTTGTCTAGGTGATAGACTGTGAAAGCTCTCATTTGTCTTGCTTTCTATATTTCTTCCAGCGATTGCAACGAGTGAGGTGGAAGATGTTAGGAGTGTCTTAGACTTCTACACCCAACATGACGACCCTCTAGAAGCATTCAAAGAAAACCAAGCCAGATTACATGTAAGAATTATTATCCGATTAGGGATTCAGAGCTTAACTTGATCCTTCACAGACATATATAATTCCTCTTTCACGTGGGTGTGCTATGTTTCTTGCTGCAATGCTTTGTTACCCTAACATTGCGTTGTATCCTTTATATCCATAAAAGTGAATATTACCTGAAAAGTGTGGAAACTTTTAAAACAGATGATGATGAAGTGAGTATATATATCAGAGCAAATTAAATTGAACCGATAAATTACAACTCTGAGATATGCAAGCAACAATATCTGCATAGTTGGGTATGATGGTAACTTTATACAAAATTAGGGATGGATAATGACATGTTTGGTCCTTTCTCTACTCCTCCTCCACCTTGCAACCATACTTAGCCCCACCATGACTCTCCATCCCCCCCCCCCCCCACATGAGAATTCAGGCTAGGTACTGTAGATTGGATCAAACTACACTACCAGTTTCAAGTTCTCATGATGGTGGTGAAACATCTGTCTTTGGGATTGACTATCCCTGACTGGTTAGTGAATCACATTTGGGAAGAACCTCAATAGAGGTGTTCAGTAACTTTGGATATTTATCTTCTCTAACTGTACTCGGATATTTTATATCTTGATGTATAAAACCCAGGAACAGCAGGTGAAGGAAATTTGAAAAATCGAGTCAAAGTATCTTGGATTCTCATATTCGTCATCTGTTTCATTTTAAGGCGGAACAGGAGAGAATAGCTCAGACGAAGAAAGAGGCCACAAATCTAGCAGGCAGTTGGACCAGTCGTCTCTTAGGAAGATGATGAATGCAGTCATGTGCGTAATGCGGACTGATTATGAAAAAGTACGAAAGGGACAAAAAGGTAACCTTCCAGCTGCAGCTGGATTCATTACTTGTCATCATATGAGGAACTATTGTGTGAATGATAAATATAGATACGTTGACTATCAAGAGTGTGCAAAGTAACTATTGCTGGACTAGCAACATGTCATCTAGATACAAAACCCCAAGAAAGATTTTCCTAGGACAGCTGTGTCGTACAGTACCGCCAATAAGTAACTTGGTAAAGATTAGCGCGATTCAGCGCAAAACGCAGCTTAACTGTAATTAACCTCGCTCCAAATAAAGGAACGCTACTTTCCCCGCACTCCAAATAAAGGAACGCAAATTCCCCGCGCTCGCTATTCACCACCGACACAATGGGAGTGAACCGATCGATACAACGCTATTCATAGTGTGGAGGTAGTGCTGGGCGATATTTGCTTTTTACCGTCACGATAAATAGTTCAAAAGTTATCGCGATATTTCGATATTTACAATAATTTCCCCCTAAAAGAATTAACGTAAATGTCGAACTTTGAGTGGATGGAGAAAGAGAGATATATGGAGGGGACATTCAAAGAGAATATCTGAAAAACCTTACGATATTTTTCACAAGTACTGATGCTTAGATAAGTGCTTACTCGCAATCAACGAGCCTCCCCGAAATTCGCTCCGCTTACGTAAAACTTCTATGTATATATGACACGTGGAAAAACACGAGTTTTTACACACATAATTCCCACTGACATTGGTAACAGAACATAAGTAGGTCATCGACATTCGAACTTGACAAATTGAACATGATGTTACATTTTCCCGCCATCTGGACGCCGAGTGTAAATTTGGTGTAATATGCAAATTATGAATGGTACTGTGCTGCGCGAGTAAAACTTGTTTTAAACATGAATAGTTTCGTGTTGAAGGGGAAAACCTTTCTTATACGTGTTTATTTTATTCCCCGATATGTTCTGGTTACCAGAAGTAATAAAAAGCAAGAAGGAAACTTCGTGTTTTATCCTTTCGGGAAATTCGAGGTAACATATCATTTTTAGTAGTAACATCAGGCCTCGTGTTTTGTGTGGACTTTAGGCACATTACTGTAGGCTAGGAAACGTTGCACTGATTTATAGAGTACTGTTCATAGGCTTACGAATACGAGACAAGACTCGGTGAATTGGATATTGTTCGCTGTTTCGCTATGTATAGACGTTCCACTGACAATCGTTTCTTGGCGAGTTGCCAAGTTTAACTAAGAACAAGTGTTTCACGCACATTGTAAGAATGTTATACAGTACTGTAGCATGCAAATCATCAGACGACAGCCTGCTGTACCAATGATTTTCCTCGTACAGGTAAAATGTGAATTCCTTTTTTGGGGGTTTTAATGGTCAACTATTTTGCGCACATATTTTTGCGCGGACATTTGTATTGTATGTTGAATTTAAACAGTTTAAGATACATGCTTAACACCGAGTATAAACCTTTGGTCTTCCTTCTACCAGCGACGATCGATATTCTTTTGTTACCGGATATTGACCGTCTGACGGTAACAATGAACTTCACACTTCTAGCGGGCATGAATAGAATTAGGGAAGCCTTTCGACGGAATCTGCGCTCTCATAAACAGTTCCCCGCAATTACCCGCATTAAATGCATTTAAATGCAGGTTTTAACAAAAGATAGAGCGCGGTTAAATGCACTGAGCGCAAAAAAAGAGCGCGGTTCACCAAGTTACTTATTGGCGGTACTGTACACAAGAGATGAAAAGATGCCTTCTAGTGACCACTATACATGTTAACATATTTACAGTTATACCAAGAGAGCGACATTATAACAAAGAGGCATTCAAATGGTAAGAAGGTTGTCCTCTGGGTACCACTAGATTCATATCTTATCATCTAAGAACCTATCCCTAGAAAGATGGATTTAGGAAGATTGCACGCTGTCCGTCTGTAACGTTTCATATTAATATTAATGGAAGATAGACAGCCTGCATGGCAACTTTCACGTTTTAGTTTTTACTACAAGTGCTCGAATTTGATATGAATAGCTGTCTTATAAACGGTTCCTTCGATAAGAATTACAATACGTCTTTTGATCTTGTTTACAGAGAGCATAATTGTTTTAATTCTTCTTCCCATTTTTTTGTGGGCTAAACATGATTTAATACTAACTATTCAAATTTTTGATTTATGAAAAATTGAATTATGTCAAAAGAGAAAAGAAATCTTTGTTTTTGGTTGAGTCAAGAAATAATGCCAAAGATGAAGTTAGTTCTAGGAATTTTCTCTTGTAAATGTGATGACTTGTCTATATTAGTTCTGGTTTTGGTAGCAGCAATTCATTCTTTGAATGTGGTTTGTTCCAAGATGTAATGTTAAGCAGCTTGATAGTCAAGTTATCAACCGTGATGAGATTCATTCAGCTAAAGTTCATTCAGTTATAGCCGGTATGATCATGCTTTTAATTAATTGAATGGTTGATTTACAACAAACACTTTCAGTTTACATGATAGCTGCTTATCTTGTGTCTGTGACAGTTATTGACTTCATGTACATACCTGGTTGTAGGAGAATGCTTCAGAATATGATATTTGCTTTTGAAATATCACAAAAAGGTGTTTAGCATTTTAATGGATTTGTTTGGTCAGACTGTACTCAAAAGCAGGTACCATAGGAATACCAGGCCTGGGACACCTGTCTAACTGTGTGAAAAAACTCAGTTTATGATTATCCATCAACTATACCATTTTGAAGAGTTAGAAACATTGGTATTAATTGTAATTTGCCTTCGTTACTTCATCCCCCTCCCCACACCCATTTGCAACCTCCATGTCTGATTATTGTTTTGCCCACCAACACAATTATTTTACAAATTTCTATTACATATATTTGAACAGAGATCTGTAAATACAAGAATTTACAAGCTTTATCTGAGTGATTTTAGTTGGAGAGTGCTTGATACAAGTGATAGTGTTGATTCCGTTTTCAGTGTGCTTGTGTCTTGTGTAATGATGTATACTACAGAACCTTTACATAAAAGAGGAATTAGCAGCATTGTTTTGGTCATTTATCTTGTCAGGTCTGTGATTTGAAACAAATGTCATTTGATAAGTATTCCAAAAATGTTGTTAACCATTACTGTGAAGGGTTTTAAAATTACCTAACCTTATTATTGTTTATGCACACATAGCTTGTAGGGGGGGGGGGTCTTGGAAGCTAACTCCACCCCCTTATTCATAGAGTGGTATGAAACAGAGCATAAATATGGCACTCTTCAAGGAGGTGGACTCTGAAAGGAGCTATGCAGATATGTTTTGGAGAAGACTTGTTTGTAAATCATAATTAGCAAGAAAAGTTTGTAGTTACAATTTATACTTTTTCCACACAGCTTACAAATTCCGTTTTCATGAAGGTAAATAAAAACTATGTAAGGCATCTTGACAAAGTTCAAGCTTATGTGTAGACATTTTTGTACATTCATTTTTAAAGTCAGATTCAACAAGATTAGTTGAAATGGGAACTGTATTTCGCAGTGATTGGAATGTTACTGCAATAAGTAAATATAAACACATGTTAATGTTCACCGTGTGAACAGCTTACTAAAAGATTGTAATTGGTGAAATGTCAGAAAATAAAAAATGATTAACGCTGAAGATACTCGACATTCCTTTATTTAGTTTCTCTTCATTGTAGCTCCTCGATACCATAGTTACTATACTCTCTACTGGTTACTCTATTTAATAAAATAGAATGACTTAGCCTCTTTATTGTACAGTAATGCTGCTGTACACTTTACTGTCCGACACCACATTGTAGGATGGAAGTACTATACTGTAGCTTTTCTGTACTGTAGCTACTCTACACTTTCATGGCTACC
>KN885000.1:36842-47358 GCA_000934455.1 Apostichopus parvimensis | reverse complement strand
CTTATTTGCCGACAAAGAAGCGCCCGTGCGTATTGTATTTTCATGTCCAGGGGCGCTATTTTAGTGCTTGCGGGCGCGAATAGCGCCTGGGCGCCCGCCTATTTCAACCCTTGGTCTACACTTAAATGGCTACCATGTACTGTAGAATAGAACTATCATAGCTTCTCTGTACTTCAGCTAGTGTACACTTTAATGGATACCTTGTATTGTAGAATAGAACTATGTTATAACTTCTCTGTACTGTGGCTAGTCTACACTTTAATGGCTATTCTATATTGTAGAATAGAACTATTATAGCTCATCAGTACTCAGGGTTTTCGTTAGTAACAGGGACCCGGGTCAAATGACCCGCCTACTGCACGTACATGACCCGGCTACTTTGCGACGCTCAGTAAAAAAATAAAAAATAAAATTTAAATTTAAAAAAAAAAATTAAAATTAAAAAAAAATAAATAAAAAAAATGACGAAAAAAATCGAGAGGAATAAATACCCACGACCAGGTCAGGTGTGATTGAAACTGTCACAGCAGTTAACTGTTGGTAAAAACTACAAGAAGTTGAACATTAGTAGTATGGTCGAGGAGATGAGGCCGAGGGGTGGGTGAGAGTAGAGGTAGGAGAAGGGCTCCTCTTGACATACAAATTGTTGCTCAACAGAGATAAAAGCTGAATAAAAAACAGAAGGTTCTATCACAGACCTAGTTGGGTATTTTTTGGCAGTAAAATCCTACTTTAGATGATAGGGCTATGTTATAGCTTCTCTGTACTGCAGTACCGTAGACCTATTATCATTTTGTTATGATCGCACTTCATTTAATGCAGCAAGTGCGTCACACCCTTGCTAAGTTCGGTTCAGTGGCATAGCTACCTCCCTAGGCTCCATGACCCGAGTGTTAATAAAAAAATTCAGGAGAAAAAAAGAAAAATAGGACAGAAGAAAGGGGTGATTGGGAGGGGGCAATATCATTGACCAAACAGCTGTGTATTGCACCATTTTGCATCTAGAGACTTTTTAAATTGCAATTTTCCGGGGGGACCCCCTCCCCTTAGACCCCTCCCCCATGTCCGCGTACAGACAGTCCCGCCTACTTTTCAACTTGACCCACCTACTACATTTCTTAACAAAAACCCTGGTACTACAGCTACTCTGCACTTTAATGGATACCTTGTATTGTATAATATAACTATGTTATAGCTTCTCTGTACTGCAGCTTCTCTAGTCTTTAATAGCTATTCTATATCGTAGAATAGAACTATCTTAGCGTCTCTGTACTGCAGCTAATCTGCACAAATGGCTACTTTGTATCGTAGAGTAGAACTATGTTTTAGGCTCTCTGTACTGCAGCTACTCGACACTTAAATTACTATATTGTTTCTTATAGAACAGAACTATTTAGCATCTCTTCATAGTGGCTCCTAAGTATTGTAGCTACCCTGCCCTTCAATGGCTATTCTGTATTGTAGAATAGAACTATTATAGCTTCTCTGTACTACAGCTATTCTACACTTAAATTGCTACTCGTTTTTATAGAACAGAACTCTTAACATCTCTTCATAGTGGCTCCTCAGTACTGTAGCTACCCTGCCCTTTAATGGCTACTCTATGTTGTAGAATAAAACTATTGTAGCTTCTCTGCATGGCAGCTACTCTTCTCTTTTCTGAATACCCTTATGGTTGCCATATCCTCACATTATTTGATACCCTATCATCTAAGTAGAGACCTATGTGGTTACTACCATACGACTACTTAATAGGCAAATTATTAACCATTCAATACAATGCAGACAAAGTTTGTGGCTCACAGAATTTGCCACCTTTAATTTTTCCTTTAGAATTGTTTATCATTTACTAGTGTGATATTAATTAATTGATTGATGGATGGAGTGATTGATTGGTCAGTTGATTGATTGAGTGATTAGTTGACTGATTAATTGATTGAAATCACACTGTGTTTTCATGAAGCATTTTCTTTCCTGCACGAGTTGGATTTGGTAACATCAGATTATTACAAATTTATCTAAAGCAAAATGCAGCTTTATGAAATCAAAATATTGAATAGTACCACACAATCTCTTGACAGTTTCTCTTTTTATTTTGTTGTACCTCCCCTTTAATAAACTGTTATATATTTAACTGAATATGTAGATAAGTATGTACTAGCATGTGAATATTCAGTAATGTGAATATTTAAAGTATCTCATAGTAAGCCGGAAAATTGTCAACAGGTTTGCTTTCAAATACCCGTAGGAAATAGTATGTATGTGGAGGATGCACTGTCCATCACAGTGACACAGGCACACCCTCCCCCCCCTCCTCCAAATATTAACACTATTTTCTCAGAGAGGAGGGGACACCTCTCCAAGTTGAAGACCCCTTTGCCACAGATGGCTGATGTTCTCCGACTCCAACACCCCTCCCCACCCCCCATCTAAACCTCCTGCATAGGTCACTGCATCGGATAATCCCTTAAAGTTGTGCCTTACCATGATAGTAAGATGAGCAAGCCAAGTGATTTGCATATTTTTGCTAAAAAATAAAAAAAAGTTCTTAAGAGTGTGTTAGACATGTCAGGAAGATTTGCAAATATTATCTTGTGAAGACCGGTGGTGCTATTTGCGCTCAAAGATTCATAGCATTAAGTGACACCATACTGTGGAGAGGTGCTAAACGTTATTTGGCATTTTCTAGTTTTGTGTGCTAAACCTATTTTACTAAAATGATGGTGGCACTAAAAGAGAGGTCTAAGGCCGAAATAGAACATGGTGTTCAATCTATACATATCCCCACACCCATCATCCCCCTCCCCCCCCCCCCCCTTACTTACATTCGATTCAAATCTTAATAAACACAAGTTTTAGTTTGACCGATTCATACAAAGTCAGTTACCTTATGATTATTTTGATCTAAAAATCTTCAATAGGCTGGCAGATGTTTGTATAAAAAAATTTGGCTCATAAAATTTGGATGTGTCATCTACCCTTATAAGAGGGAGTACTCAAAATGCCTTTAGCAAGGATATATAACCATTGCATCTTTTCAAGTTTTTATGAATATATATATTAATGTGATAACTCTATGATTAATGAGGACAGAGGAAATCCCAAAGGAGGAATTGGAATCAGAGAAAGAGAGAGAGAGAGGGTGTACTTGAAGAATTTCATCTTAATTAATATCCAAGATGAATTAAGTAATTTACAAAAACTCTTGATTTATTAACGATACTTCTAAATTTCATTTTGTGTCGGTTTGGTATGAAGATATGATACGTCCATAAAATTATTTTCATTAATTAACGGTGGTTAATCAGTGACATAGAACGCGTGCATGCTTAGTCACACTTCCCGACCGACGCTGGAGTAGCTGCCGTTGTAAACTTTCTTTGACTTTTTAGGGCTATTGTCTGACTTTTTGTTAGTGAAAGGAAACATACAAAGAGGGTTAAGCAAATACTGAGATAAAAGATGAAATGACTACTAGAATAGAATGAGAACTGAAAGCCAGAAAGACAAACAGACAGACAGACAGACACACTGAAAATTGATCCCGTATTAAAGCTCTCCACACAGGCTAGGCTGTAATTTCTTCAATTATTGAAAGTAGAGTCTGGGTTTGGGTTTAGGTGAAGTTGATTCTGGACTTTTGTTTGGGTGGGTTGTCTGGGTTGGGTCGATAGGGTACAAACATATAAACACACCTCATTTATATGAACCTTGCCACAAAGGTGGTTCAATAGTATTATCTGGGGGTTTGAAGAATTTTTGTACTTTGTTATAGAATTAATGAAGAAGTATGAACTCTGCCATGTGCTGTTAGTTAAAACTTTGTATCCTTAAAAACTTAAAAAATAATCAACAACAAAACAGTTCATAGGTTTTGAGTAATGCTTTGGTCTGCTTCATTTTGTCAAGGATTTTATTCACTTTTTAAATCAATTAACAAGTTTCCTGATTTCATTGAATTGTGAGGGATGTAGTCCATCTCTTATTAACCCTTATAGGATTGGCTCTTGTTTGTCCCAAGGTGTGGTGTAGCGGGTTAGAATGTCTTTCCCACAATCATCAGTTTCTTGCTCATAATGCCCTCTTGACATATTCAAACTCGCCTCTGTGGAGTTTTCTTAAGCAGAGTATATATATATATGTCTTTGGTCTCTTCTGGTTTGCGAATTAGGAACTGAGGTTCCCTTCTTTTCTTTCACCGGTTTCGAAATGACATCATTCACCACCGATGCACTACAGTGATCATTGGTGAAGAGGCGGGGGGTGGGGGGGTGGGCTGCAGCCCCCCCTTAACAAAAAAATGTTGTGGAAATTCGGGCAATATGCTGAGAATTTTTCGGCCACCTGCTGAAAGAAAAATAATTTGCAATGTGTTTTTCAATGGTTAAATTGATATTATTATGATCATTATTATTGTAATGACTTTCCCAATAATTATAACCAATATGGAAGGGTAATAACACGGAAAAATGATTGTATGTTATTGGCATGTGATGTAAAAATCGATGAATGCCCATATGATATGCACATTAACATGCGCGAAAAATTCTGGTTATATTTTTCGGGCAAGTCGTTACAACCCCCCCCCCCAAATCAAATTTAGGCTCCTATGACAGTGATGGTAAATGCCAAGCCTGCACCCTCCCTCAGACTTTGAGAATAGTGATAAGATGCCGAGGTAAACACTCATGTCCCTCTTACAATACGGATGTTAAAGTGGTGGTCCCTGGGAGCTGGAAGGGGTGCAGGCCTGCTGCATTGTTATCCAAACACTCCATCAAAGAGAAAGGGCTTGACATAAGCTGTTGTTTATCCATGATCATCACATGAATACATTTTCGATTGAGCTTCTGGTGTCTTTGTGTCACCCTCTGGTAATACTAAAGACTATGTATTCACTTTGTATGTTGGTGCTGCAGCTGGAATCGCAACACAGGGCTCTTTATCCCCAGAGATCACATGTCAGTTAGTCTTGTGTATCCGCAGAAAGGTAAACCCACTTCACCCTCGTCTGCCATCACCCCTTGTTCTTTCCTCCCCGCCAGTTAGCAGGGATTATCTCGACTTTCATCGCTATATGATTAATCACTTATGTGTGTTGGATGCTTGAAATTCAGCTGCTGTTGTACATTGTTGAATATTGTACTATGTATGACCACAGCTGCAGTTCTATTTATTTTAGTCATGTTCTTCATGTTTAATATTAACAACAATCCCTTTTATTTCTTTTGCATAAATTTTGTTTACTTTCTGCTCCTGGTTTTCTCCATTATTCTCTGTGAGCAGTGGGTTGGTTGTTATCATTCATGGTCAATAGAATTGCTGGTAACTAGAGTAAAAGTAGTTGCTACTTGGGGAGTGAACCATTTGAGATACAAGTTACATTTATTTGCTGAAATATGACATATTTTTAGGAGTTGGAATTGTTAGAAATTTCTACTGACTACAGTTAAATCATGAAGACGAACTAAAAGCGTAGGCAACATGTCAAAAGTATGATGCTTTAGAGGGCTGCAGCATTCTGCAGCCAAATCCTTATGTTTTGATATCGATTCATCCTAGCTTTGTAGGATTTTGCAGCCACTGCAGCTTTTCACATTGTGACTTAGACAAAAGTGCTGAGAAATTGAATCAATAGAGTTAAAGGCTTCAATGTAGTTGAAAATACTTTTGACAAAAGTGATGGCCACAAATTTGTTGCAGTGTAATTCAGTCTTAAATTATCGTTCTTAATTTTTGTAGGCTGTAAAAATCCTTTATGGCATCGATCCAAGCTTCACCAGTGTAAAGTCTTATTGAAACCAACTCTGCGGGAAATGGTCAAAATATGACTCAACTCAGTCAGCTGCCCAATTGGTTTGGTTCTGCTATATCTAAAGAATGATAATTGAGTAGAAATGCTTTTATATAAGCAATGTCTGGCTCCTTTTTTTAATATTTATTTTTAACCTATTCTAGCAGAATTATATCCTGTAATAAATGTGTTGAAGATTTCATTTAAAAAAGTTAACGACCAGAATGTATGAATTTGCCATATGTTTATTTTAGTACCTAAAATTCTGCTAGAATCTAGCAGATTTGAGTTTACTTTCAATTGAGACAGGCAAATGTTGCTTATAATTTTAAATGATGGACTTCATATGACTTTAAGTTGTTTTCTTTCGGTCTGTTTTGTGAAGAGATGGCTCATAAATGTTGCATTTTAATTCTGTTGAAGAATTTGTGTAAAAGCAAACAGTTAAATTATCATTAGAGATTCTGGAAAATATATTTCTGCAATTTCTGATACGTAGAGACAAATACATATAGCTGTCTCTTCTTGTCCTGTTGATATAAAGAAAGCTGGTTTTATTAAGGAAGTGCCTTGAACTTTGACACCATTACCCAAAGTCAATTGCCAAAAAGTAAACAACTTAAGACTTGTTTTTGCAACAGCTCCTCATTTTTAAGAGTGTGTAAGCGCTTTCTGGAGTATATATATCAGAAACAATTGATGACAAATTTTGGCGGGTAAAGTAACAACCTCATAGAAGCTGATTATACAAAATAGAACGGTGAAATAATCTTTGATCAACAGAACGCCTCTTGATTCCAAATATTGACTCTGAAAGTCTTTAATTTTTGCCAGCAGTGAATATGATGGATTGGAACACGCGTACGAATTAGTACCAGCAGCTGTTGTTTGGTTCTAAAACTTGAAATAGACTTTGGTCAAGGCTTGAAGGTTTTGATTAAATATTTTGAAATTTTGTTAATTAAGATTCTTTTTGGCTAAGTGATGCTTTCTCACCTATCTCAGCTCTGTCCTTCATACCCTCCCTCTTCTTCATCAACCCCCCTCCCCACCCCCCTTCCCCCAATTTAAATCAAGAATCTGAGAAAGCCATCCTATTAACAGTATATCCCCAAATCTATCTACAGATATGTGTTATTTTAGTCACACAATATTAACAATGAAAGATACGCCTAGTTAGAACAGAGTGATGCAAAGTTCAGTACGACACATGGGGGAGGGTAGGGTTGGGGTTCGGTTGGGCTGGGCTGGGCTGGGGTTGGCATGTGGTTGCAAAAATTTACTCAGAAACCAATATTACACATTGCACAAAATTTCAGTCATTATCATGAACCTGTGTGATGGAGATGCTTATGATGACTAAGTCCCTTTTAAAATCTTCTTCTTTGGTTGATATGCTGCCTTCCATCTTGGTTTACAATAAAACAATGAAAACCTGACAGTTATTAATATGGCATCACAGAGCAACTGTAAAAAAAATAAATGGTTGTATCCTTTGATAATACATTGATAATGCTAACATTATTTTATAATAGCATATTTCCAAACTTATAAAAAAAAAGAAGAAAGAAAACTGTTTCCCTGTCTCCTTTTAAGAAGCAAAACATCAGACTATTTAAGTATTTTGCTAAATCTTATAAATACAAGTGATTGAGATATGTTGGGTTTTCCTGACTAACAGTCAAGCAATCATTGTGCATTGTGCAGGGTGGTTCACCACTAAACAAAATGTATCGGATGGAGAGGTTGGACTAAAATCAACATACTGCCCTCTCTTTCTATCTATGGTCATCACATCATGGGACTTTCCATAGTGTGTCCATAGATTACACAGAGATTTCAATTGGCAAGCTTTGATCACCTTTGATGATATGTCTAAAATATAAAATATAACATAAAAAAAAAGAAAATTATTGTATGCATCACTATGGAACACACCTAGCAACCACGCAGTGTCTGGGTGAGGTTTATGAGGTTTATCTCAAAAAGAAGGTATATGTGTAAGGCCTGAAGATTTCAGAGTACGAGCATAGATAGAGAGAGTTCAGGTCACAGTTGAACAATAACTTTATTCTTCTTTATAACACAAAGAGTCCAAGAAACAAAGGGTGAGGTATAGACTTTAGATTACAGATTACAACAGGCATAACAAAATACTTCTAGATGAGTCGGGCTAAATACAGACTACCTTTTAAATTCTACTCCAGACCAAAATGCACACAAATCACAAATTGTGCACGACCGGATTGGTCTATATGAACAGTACTAACAATTGTATAAATTAATATAGAGACACTGTAACTGGATAGATCAGATATGAGTGCTTAAAGCGATTATCCTCCCGCTCAAACATATGATACGATATGGGCAGTTCTACTCCAATAACAATAGCAAACTCTATTGTCATTGGACTCAACAAAGACAACTTACAGTAGCTTATAACAGCAATTAAGCAAAAACATCTTACACTAGCTTATAACAGCATAACACTATAAACATCATATGTATGAAAATGGATCACAGAAAGAAAATATAAATGTCATTCACATAGGGGAACAAATAAAAACGCATCTCGCACATGTCATCTACTTGCTATTATGTTTGGACTACGTTCAATTAAAAAGACTAATATGATGACTTACATAGCCAAGATCCGGGTTAAATACAGTTTACGACCTTCTGAACTTTATAAGTGAGTAATCGATTACAGTTCTACGAAAACGAGTTCACGTAGAACTCAATAGAAAGTGTTTGTTTATACTATTGTATCCTTGATCTCTGACCATGACTCATGTACGTAGTGTGCATTTTGTGAAACATGCCCACGGTCAGTTTGGATGTTGTTTCCTTATTCTATATTGATGAAACATGACAAACTGGTTGGCTTTTCTTTCTGATCTTTGTCCATGGTCTATATGGACACATTGCAGCGTTCTTTAATTGATCATTCATGGCAATCTTATACAGGGATGACATTTTGACCACGGTCTATATGGTTTATATGTGACCATGGTTTATATGGATGAGATGTGACCATGGATTATACATGACCATGGTCAATATGGTATATTTGACCATGGTCTATATTGTTTATAAATGGCCATGGTCTATTAGGATGACATGACCATGTACCGTACTAAAAATGACCATGGCCTGTCTAGTATACTTTAATATGACCACGGTCTATATGGTTTGTATGTGACCATTGGTTTATATGGATGACATGTGACCATGGAATATACATGACCATGGTCTATATGGTATATTTGACCATGGTCTATATTGTATATATGAGGCCATGGTCTATTTGGATGACATGACCATGTATTATACATGACCATGGCCTGTATAGTATACATATGACCGTGGTTTATATGTGGTCATGGTTTATATGGATGACATGTGACCATGGATTATACATGAACATGGTCTATATTAGTATATGGTATATTTTACCATGGTCTATGTTGTTTATATGTGGCCATGGTCTATTGGATGACATGACCTTGTACTATAAATGACCATGGCCTGTATAGTATACATATGACCATGGTCTATATGGTTTATATGTGACCATGGTTTAAATGGATTAAATGTGACCATGGATTATACAAGACCATGGTCTATATGGTATATTTGAACATGGACTATATTGCATATATGGAGCATATATGGGGCCATGGTCTATATGGATGACATGTAATTATGGATTATACAAGACCATGGTCTATATTGTATATTTTACCATGGTCTATGCTGTTTATATGTGGCCATGGTCTATATGGATGACATGTCCATGTACTATGCATGACCATGGCCTGTATATTATACATATGACCACGGTCTATATGGTTTATATGTACTTGCCGTATATCTGTCTCAGCGTTAACTTGGTGATATATGTAACCTGGTTTCTGATGCTTTGAGTCATGGATCATGACTGGAAACCATGTCATTTTGTTCTGTCATAGTCTTTGAGACTTCAATGTGTCCAGGCATGACACAAGGGGTGTCAGAAGTCTACATACCCATAGACCTTTGGTCAAATAGGGGCCCAAGTAAATATGAAGAGGGCCCTGGATAATATGGGATAACCCAGTTACCTAAGTGTACCCAGGTTCTTGAGGCCTCTAGATATGTCCAACCCCTCCCCCCCCCCCCCCGCCCCGATAGGCTACATGGTTATAGTCTATTTAACGACTACATTTTCTACAGTTGGTCTGAACTGGAGATATTTTTTACAGGAAATGCAATAAAACCTAAAGTAAAGCTGAACTGCAAAATTACATCTCAAAATGTTTTTAACGTTGAACGTTTCTTCAATTTGGCCTTAGAATAGTAAAATGTTTCAATGTAAACAGGCCTTTTGGAAGGTATTAGACTTGTATCCGTCCCAGATTTAGCAGGTAGCCAAAATAAATCAAATAATGTGTGCAGATGAAAGTAACAGTCCTCCCTCGTTACCTCTTCTTAAAATTGTGCCTGTGCTTGTATGCGTACAACTGTGAAACACGTCATGAATAATGCAAACTTGTTTGATAAAGTATTGCCAAGTCTCCTGTCGAAATATTTGTTGAAAAAGAAAACGAGATATTTTCATCGCTGTATCACTATAAATCAAATTTCATACAGGCTGTAACTGAAAATGTAGGTTATGAAAAAGAAATTTTGCAGCCTATAATAATTTTTTCTGTTTTCCTCAAAAACATAACTTCACTTTGC